>OX101786.1:1567020-1642247 GCA_944452715.1 Ophion slaviceki | reverse complement strand
AAAAAAAAGCGTCTTTATATAAACGAATGACGGAACAAAAGTCACGGCGAGGAAAAGTTGTCGAAAAAAAAGAAAACACGAATGGAAAATTCAATTTGCAAAATTGTCCCTCAGACCGATGGATTTTTCATAGAGTGCGGCGCTTATGACGGAGAGACGAGAAGCAACACACTCGTACTCGAGAGATTCCTCGGATGGTCCGGTATACTGATCGAAGCCGATCCTATTAACTTCTCAAAGATGCTTGGAAAAAAGCGAAATAAGGCTCGCATGTCGCCCACGTGCCTCAGCCTCAAATCTTATCCCACCAAGGTGAGTTCTCTCTCTCTCTCTCTCTCTCTCTCTCTCTCTCTATCTCTTTCTATAATTAATATTATTAATTTTGTCAATTAATTCGATGAATTCATGCAATTATTATTATTATTACTATAATTATTATTGTTATTAATATTTTATTACTCAGAACAAGATGTCGCTTTAAAAAATATAGATTACCATTTTTCTACTTAACCTTGAAACCACCAAAAAAGTTATCGTGCCATTTTACTGTTCGTTTGAATCTACTCGATTCGTGTCTCGGGATTTTTCGATTTACTTTGCGCTTCTTGAGTTATTTCGATGCCTCAAGATAAACGGGACACCCTGCATAAAAAGATGAGAATATCAATCGTTAGTAGTATTAAGAAAATAATTAAGAATAGCTAATTCCACGAATAATCCTAACAAAACTATCACATAATTCTATAGTAATAATAATTGCAGTTGAAATAATTATAATAACAATATTTGATAAGAAAAAGTTGTCATTATGCCCATTGATAAAGTAAACGATAGATAATTGGGCAAAGATAATTAAGATAATAAGAAAAGATAATTAAGATGATAAGAAAAAAACAATTGCGGTAATGAGAAAAGATAATATAGATACTAGATAATAATAATAGAGATAACAAAGAAAAGATAATATAAATGATAAAGATTGTTGTTCGGAATCTTAAATAGGCCATTTGCATGTAAAATATGACTGTTAATGAGAAATTTCGGTTCGAAATCTTATAACCAATATTTTCCAAAATTTCGAAGCTCATCTATTAATCAACGAATAGACTGGACGAAAAAAGAAAAAATAATGTTCCTAATACGTAGCCAAGTAAGCACTTCGTGAATTGGGATAAAAAAATTGATGAAGAGCTAGGATTGAAAGTGAACTACTGCATTGATTGATGAAAACCAAAAGACGTCAGATTGATCAAAGCAACGCGTTATTTGCCAGGTTTCTTTTCTGATGGCGCGTAACATTGGGCGTATCCACGAGCCGGAAGTTGCGTCAAATGATACGTCTCTCAACTCCATGGATGTAGCCCACGAAGGAAAACACATAGAGGTTCAGTGTTTTCCACTCGCTTCGTACGTGGCAGCTCTGGGTGTGAAAACCGTCGATTATTTCAGTCTCGACATCGAGGGCAACGAGATGGATGTTCTGGAAACGATACCCTTCAACCGAGTCGACATAAAGGTGCGGAAAACCGCTTTTGTTTTTTTTTTTTAATATTTTTCATTATAATAAATAAAATAAACATAATCGTCTTATCATTTCTTTATGAAACAATTGTTCGTTTATTTCTAATAACAAAATTCATTTTATAATTTTTAATCATGATATAATTTCTTTTATCATATCTAATAAAAATATTTAGTTTATGAATTTTAATAGGGATAATGATAATTTCATAATTTTCAATCATAATAACAATAGTTTTGTTATTTTGAATGATATTTATTTTATGAATTTTGATAATAATAATATTTATTTAATCAATATTAACAATAACTCTTAGTATTTTATCATTCTTAATCATAATTATTATTATTCTACTATTTTTAATAATAATTAAAATGTTAATTATATAACTTTCAATAACAATAGTAATTATTGTATTTTGTCAAAAGTATTGTTAATGATCTCAAAGAAGGGATTTTTTAAATCGATCGAATTCTTTTAAATAAGTGCTCGATCCAATTGCTCTTTATTCACATTCAATTAAATAGAGGCGCATGTTTTTATACCGATTATTTTACGTCTCGCAGACTCTCTCGGTCGAGTACATCCACGGGAAGAACAGTCGTGAGTATATGATCAATTTCATGGAGGCGAGAGGCTACTATGCTTACAGTTTTGTCACACATCCGGAAAATCTGGCGAACGACGTGATATTCGTGAAAAAAGAATCCTGACCAACCGCGTATCGGTGCTGTATTATTATTATCATTATTATTTATTATTTTCGTAGAAAAATGCCGAATAAGCAATTAAGTTCGAGGTCGAAAATGCTTTCCCGACGAAAATAAATATTCATTCGTCGGTTGACTACCAACGAAATGTCGACGAAAAAAAAACATTGTTTAAGGCACAACAAAACTAGGCAAAAAATTAAGCCGTCGTAGTAAAAAATAGAAATTGTTGCTGTGGGCGCCAATTGCAAATTAAACATTCGACGAGAATATTCAATTTATAACTGTTGCAAATTAAATATTTGTTGAGTATATTAACTTATAATTATTATAAATTAAATATTCTTCGAGAATATTTAATTTAAGGTTATCATAAATTAAATACTCAATTTATTATTATTGCCAATTGAATATTCAACGAGAAGTTTTTATTTCCAATTGTTACAAATCAAAGGTTCTGCAAGAATCTCTGATTTATTACTATTACAATTTAAATTTGGGATGAAAATATATAATAGATATTTGGGATATAAAGTGGATTATGGGGTATGTATTAAGGGGGAAGGATCCTGTATAGATGGAAGTTATATATATATATATATATATATATATATATATATAAGAGATATTTAACTGAAATAAGAAATCCAGTATTGCTACGAGAATAAAAAACTAGGACCAATTTGAGCGGTCATACTCCAAAAAGACGAGGCTCCGGCCGTTAATCGAAATTAAACTTTCTGCGGGAATATTAAATTTATAATTGTTGCAAATTAAAAATTCTCATCGAATGTTTAATTTGTTCCGCATATTCAATTTACAAGTTTCACCAATTAAATATTTTCCGAGAATATTTAATTTATCATTATTGTTAATTGACCACTGAACGAGAAGCTTTTATTTATAATTGTCATAATTTAAGTCTTAAACAAAAATACTAGCGTTATAATTAATTGAGATAAGAAATCCAGTATTGCTACGGGAATCACGAAACCGGACCTGTAATCTATTGAGGAAAAAAAGCAACGATTCATTGTGCGAATAATTGCAGACTCGTACACGAAGCGCATAGGTATACTTATGAAGAAAATCGTCGCTTGGCCGGGATCAATCGGAGTTCAATTCCATCGTTGTGTACCTCAACGACTGATTGTTTATCTACCGTTTGAACCGTTCTCGCAGATAGCGAGGAAAATAAGAATGATAACGATAAAAACGACAATAATGGCTATAAATAGCAGCATTATTTATGATTGTACAACAGAAATATTATTTTCCTCGAAGTAATTCTCGTCAGTGACTCCCTTAAAACTTGTGAGAAACCCGAACAAATGAGACAGCTGTGATTTTTTTAATAAAAAACTATTTTAAAAAAATGTTCTCTCTCTATTCCATAAACTTGATATCTCTATATGATAATCAATTAAACAATACAATTATATACTATGTAGCCGAGCACGCACACACGCACGCACACGCATATGTTACATCGGGTGGTTGCATGTGGAACCACCCGCTGGCAATAGATGGCGTTAGATACACTATTTTCTCGAATTAAAAGTTGGCAATATTGGGAGTACAAATAGATCTCCGCCGTTTGACAAAAGATGGCCCCACCAGGAGGTTGGGGTTGAAAATGTCAGATGTAAAACGTCGTATCGTAAGGTTGGACATCTGGTTGCGGTGGGCAACACTTTAAATAAATCAATTCGTCGATTTGCTGCCGATTGATTTCGTGCCCCCCCCCCCCCCCTCCCCCCACTTAATCATAATGAGAGCAAACGTACAAAAAATTGGAAAATTGAGGCAGTCATATTCACTCGCAGAGTTTTTTTTAATAATAATAAAGTCAACATTACAATTATGCGCGTATCTAAAAAACTATCGTCACTAAAAGTGTCCAAGAAAATTACACACACACACACACACACGCACGCACACACACACACACGTACACACACACACACACACACACACACAAATTTATATATCTGTATATATGTTTTATTACTTATATATTATTATGAACTCATTTGCGATTCTATTTACAAAATATGTACAATGAACATAGCAACGTGCCATTTTTTTAGACGACGGTACTCTCGATCGATGGGCCGGGGGTCTGACAGTAAGACTAGGAAATCGTTTTCCAGGAGCAAAGTGCCCGTTGATCGTCCGGTGCTCTTCCAAAGGGCTTCGTACCATCGGGTGCCACGTACTTGTTCACTTGAAAGTCCAGCAAAACTTCGTAGTTGTAAATGTCCGAGCCAAGTTGTTGGGTGAGAGGGCTCGTGTTGGTCGTAAAAATGCCAGCGAATTGTTTCCTCTTGGCCAGCCTCAGGGCCTCGTCCTCCATTATCTTCATCATGATGACATTCTCAGCGGGATTCAACTGGCTGTTAGTGCCCATCATGAAGGTGTGAAAAATCTTGCCTCGTCCCTGGGGTAATTTGCCGTCCCTTATGGGGCCCTCGAGGTGTTCCAAAAATTCGAATATCACGGTGAGTTTCGAGTCAACGGTCACTTCCGGTTCGTCGCGAGCGTCGAAGTTCAGCGAGACGGCGAGCACGCGGTCGCTGCCGTGGGAGGGCTTGACGACGAAACAGAAGCCCTTCTCGACCAGCGCGTCCCAGAGTTTTTCCATCAACTCGGTGTAGTCGCTTCTGTGCAGATCCGGAAGCAGCCATCGCTCGAGGTCGGCCTTCATGTAGAAACTGTCAGTGATGATTCTGTAAGGAATATTAAGTGTTGATGCTCCATTGTGTATGTGACGATACATGGCGTTGGGTGCACTATTCTCTCGAGTCAAATGATGCCAATACACGTAACGACAGGCCTATAGAGTATCACTAAAACGCCATAGATGACATTTGTGCAACGCGCTATCATCTATGTTGATTGTCTTTACGATGACAAGCTTTGGATCAAACTAGGAATTCCTAGTTGACTCCTTTAAAGTCAACATCATAAATGATGTTTACTTAATGTTGTTGACTTTATGTCAACATCATAAATGCTGTTGTTACAAAGTCATCATCATAAATGATGCCAATACACATCACGACAGGCCCATAGAGTATCACTAAAAGGCCATAGGTGACATTTGTGCAATGCGCTATCATCTATGTTGATTGTCTTTACGATGACAAGTTTTGGATCAAACTAGGATTTCCTAGTTGACTCCTTTAAAGTCAACATCATAAATGATGTTCTTATAAAGTTTACTTAATGTTGTTGACTTTATGTCAACATCATAAATGCTGTTGTTATAAAGTCATCATCATAAATGATGCCAATACACATCACGACAGGCCCATAGAGTATCACTAAAAGGCCATAGGTGACATTTGTGCAATGCGCTATCATCTATGTTGATTGTCTTTACGATGACAAGTTTTGGATCAAACTAGGATTTCCTAGTTGACTCCTTTAAAGTCAACATCATAAATGATGTTCTTATAAAGTTTACTTAATGTTGTTGACTTTATGTCAACATCATAAATGCTGTTGTTATAAAGTCATCATCATAAATGATGCCAATACACATAACGACAGGCCCATAGAGTATCACTAAAAGGCCATAGGTGACATTTGTGCAATGCGCTATCATCTATGTTGATTGTCTTTACGATGACAAGTTTTGGATCAAACTAGGATTTCCTAGTTGACTCCTTTAAAGTCAACATCATAAATGATGTTCTTATAAAGTTTACTTAATGTTGTTGACTTTATGTCAACATCATAAATGCTGTTGTTATAAAGTCATCATCATAAATGATGCCAATACACATCACGACAGGCCCATAGAGTATCACTAAAAGGTCGTAGGTGACATTTGTGCAATGCGCTATCATCTATGTTGATTGTCTTTACGATGACAAGTTTTGGATCAAACTAGGATTTCCTAGTTGACTCCTTTAAAGTCAACATCATCAATGATGTTCTTATAAAGTTTACTTAATGTTGTTGACTTTATGTCAACATCATAAATGCTGTTGTTATAAAGTCATCATCATAAATGATGCCAATACACATAACGACAGACCCGTAGAGTATCACTAAAAGGCCATAGGTGACATTTGTGCAATGCGCTATCATCTATGTTGATTGTCTTTACGATGACAAGTTTTGGATCAAACTAGGATTTCCTAGTTGACTCCTTTAAAGTCAACATCATAAATGATGTTCTTATAAAGTTTACTTAATGTTGTTGACTTTATGTCAACATCATAAATGCTGTTGTTATAAAGTCATCATCATAAATGATGCCAATACACATCACGACAGGCCCATAGAGTATCACTAAAAGGCCATAGGTGACATTTGTGCAATGCGCTATCATCTATGTTGATTGTCTTTACGATGACAAGTTTTGGATCAAACTAGGATTTCCTAGTTGACTCCTTTAAAGTCAACATCATAAATGATGTTCTTATAAAGTTTACTTAATGTTGTTGACTTTATGTCAACATCATAAATGCTGTTGTTATGAAGTCATCATCATAAATGATGCCAATACACATAACGACAGACCCGTAGAGTATCACTAAAAGGCCATAGGTGACATTTGTGCAATGCGCTATCATCTATGTTGATTGTCTTTACGATGACAAGTTTTGGATCAAACTAGGATTTCCTAGTTGACTCCTTTAAAGTCAACATCATAAATGATGTTCTTATAAAGTTTACTTAATGTTGTTGACTTTATGTCAACATCATAAATGCTGTTGTTATAAAGTCATCATCATAAATGATGCCAATACACATCACGACAGGCCCATAGAGTATCACTAAAAGGCCATAGGTGACATTTGTGCAATGCGCTATCATCTATGTTGATTGTCTTTACGATGACAAGTTTTGGATCAAACTAGGATTTCCTAGTTGACTCCTTTAAAGTCAACATCATAAATGATGTTCTTATAAAGTTTACTTAATGTTGTTGACTTTATGTCAACATCATAAATGCTGTTGTTATAAAGTCATCATCATAAATGATGCCAATACACATAACGACAGGCCCATAGAGTATCACTAAAAGGCCATAGGTGACATTTGTGCAATGCGCTATCATCTATGTTGATTGTCTTTACGATGACAAGTTTTGGATCAAACTAGGATTTCCTAGTTGACTCCTTTAAAGTCAACATCATAAATGATGTTCTTATAAAGTTTACTTAATGTTGTTGACTTTATGTCAACATCATAAATGCTGTTGTTATAAAGTCATCATCATAAATGATGCCAATACACATCACGACAGGCCCATAGAGTATCACTAAAAGGCCATAGGTGACATTTGTGCAATGCGCTATCATCTATGTTGATTGTCTTTACGATGACAAGTTTTGGATCAAACTAGGATTTCCTAGTTGACTCCTTTAAAGTCAACATCATAAATGATGTTCTTATAAAGTTTACTTAATGTTGTTGACTTTATGTCAACATCATAAATGCTGTTGTTATAAAGTCATCATCATAAATGATGCCAATACACATAACGACAGGCCCATAGAGTATCACTAAAAGGCCATAGGTGACATTTCTGCAATGCGCTATCATATATGTTGATTGTCTTTACGATGACAAGTTTTGGATCAAACTAGGATTTCCTAGTTGACTCCTTTAAAGTCAACATCATAAATGATGTTCTTATAAAGTTTACTTAATGTTGTTGACTTTATGTCAACATCATAAATGCTGTTGTTATAAAGTCATCATCATAAATGATGCCAATACACATCACGACAGGCCCATAGAGTATCACTAAAAGGCCATAGGTGACATTTGTGCAATGCGCTATCATCTATGTTGATTGTCTTTACGATGACAAGTTTTGGATCAAACTAGGATTTCTTAGTTGACTCCTTTAAAGTCAACATCATAAATGATGTTCTTATAAAGTTTACTTAATGTTGTTGACTTTATGTCAACATCATAAATGCTGTTGTTATAAAGTCATCATCATAAATGATGCCAATACACATCACGACAGGCCCATAGAGTATCACTAAAAGGCCATAGGTGACATTTGTGCAATGCGCTATCATCTATGTTGATTGTCTTTACGATGACAAGTTTTGGATCAAACTAGGATTTCCTAGTTGACTTATTTAAAGTACCTCATCATCATAAATGATGCCAATACACATAACGACAGGCCCATAGAGTACCACTCAAAGGCCATGACATTTGTGCAATGCACTATCATCCATTTTGATTGTCTTTACAATGGCACGTTTTGGATCAAACGAGTCACATTTGCGGCAAGTTATGTTCCACTATTTCCTGGCAAAGAAATCGCCCGCGGAAAGGCATCGTTCGCTAGAGGAAGAGTATGATCCAACAGGAACAACGTGCAGACTGCTTTCGCCGCAGCCAAAGGCGTGATTTCTCTATGGACAACAAGGAGCGCGGAAGACGAGCCAAAAGAGGGCTGTCATGTATCACGAGTCGGTGAAAGTGTCGCAAAGGATCACTGGGAATCGTTATCGAGTGCAACCGATGCGTTTGAAGCGAGCTCGCACGAGAAGAGACCGAAATGGGAGAATCGCCATGACAAGTTGATTTTGCAGCAACGTCAGGCTGCCTCTTACTCGACCGGTTGAGAAGTACCTGGAAAATTTAACTCACTCTATGACTTGTTGCTTGTGCGAATGGCTAAGCTGCTCGACGACGTATTCCTCCTCGTCATCCGCGTCCTCGGATTCGCTCGTGTCGCTGTTGTACGCCGTCATTTTTTCCAACACGCTCGCCATACTGTTGGCGGCTATGAAGTCCGTCACGCTTATCCGATATCCTTGATCCTGCAGCTTTGTGACGGTGTAAATGGAGTTCAGGGAATTGCCACCCAGTTCGTAAAAATTTGCATTCACGTGGACCACGGATCGGCCACTCTTGCCGATCACGGTTGCGACCGTGGGAAAGAGCATCTTGGCTTTCTCGAGCTGGTGTTCCGGTACCCCGGTGTAATCGCAATCGATCGTCGCCTCTTTCTCTGCATCAAATCGTCAAAAATTATCGAGTTTGACAGCGCACTTTTTTGTTGCAACGTTTTCTCATCGACACGCGTCAAAAATGTACGAAAAAAATAATAATTTATTGTACGCACCAGCGAGATAGGAGGACTCGTAGTGGTGCAACAGACTTTGCCTGTCGGTTTTTCCATTTACGAGCAGCGGAATCGAGTCGATTGCTATGACGTGAGGTATCATGTACGGAGGCATGCGACTTTGCAGGTGATCTTCGACCTCCGCACCCGACACTGACGTCTCCTTGGCCGTGACGAAGGCGATCATTGCCTGGTGGCCATTTACGTTTTTTTTTCATTTAATGGTCTGCTTGATGAGCAGCCCTTGAGGAATACTGTATTGCGGTATGGTTCGTTTTGTTTGGGTTTTCATGTTTTTCATGGTAATGGTCTCCTTAATGTGACCTGATGGAAAACGGTATGGCAGTTTGGTTGGGTTTAGTTCGAGTTTGGCTTTGGGCCGGTTTGGATTTGTATGGATTTTCACGCTTGTCATGTCGATGGTTTTCTTCGTGAACAGCGCTGATGGATTGCACGTCGTTTGGATTTGAGCTGTTTCGTTTCGGGTTGTTTGAAAGATGAGACCGAAAACATTAACATTTTTCTTATGTTAAGACGGAATGACACCTCATCGCGGTCGGTATGGTAGAACAATTATAGATTCCCAAAAATCTCTGAAACAGCTCTTCAGATCCCGTCGAAACTTTGCCAAACGCCGTCAAATAGATAGACGAATAGCTTCCAGCCACTCAAATTTTCTAAATTTGAGAAAAAAAAACTAGATTGGCTTATGATAAGCCAATCTACATTTTTTTTCTCAAATTCAGAAAATTTGAGGGGCTGGAAGCTATTCGTCTATCTATTTGACGGCGTTTGGCAAAGTTTCGACGGGATCTGAAGAGCTGTTTCAGAGATTTTTGGGAATCTATAATTGTTCTACCATACCGACCGCGATGAGGTGTCATTCCGTCTTAATGGTCTGCTTGGTGGGCAGACCTCATTGATTACGGTATTGCAATTTATTTGGGTTTGGGGCATTTCCGTTTGTTGGGCACTGGGATTGTTTGGCTTTGGGTTTTTTGGGTTTTCATGTTTGTCATGTCCATGGTCTCCTTAATGTGCAGCCCTGATGGAATACGGTATTGCAGCTCGTTTACGGTTGTCTGGATTTGCGTTTTTTACGCTTGCGTTTGAGTGTGGTTGGGTTTCCATGGTTTTGCATGTGCAAGGTCTCTTCTTAAGGGCATGTACAAGGTCAACAGAACCTCACAAATTTTCCAACCCAATTTTCTTACAGATAATTATTTTTTTTAGAAAAAACAAAGCATTAGACTCTGGAGAATTCCCTGGTGCAGAGCTTGATGATTTCTTTTTGGCCTAAATATTATTCATCTCTGAGAAATCTCTGTTCGAAAATTTCAGCTATCTCTCTCGCACTCATATGTCACGTGGTCGATCTTCTACTTCGCCTTAACGAACGTTTTGGACCCCTAATTCAAAACATGTTTGCAGATTATTCTTATTTTATTGTCGATTATTCTTTGTTACTGTGTCCTCAAACTACAAATAATAAAAAAGTGTGATTCCATACAACAGTTTAAAAAAAATTAATTTTCAAAGTTGCCTACACGTTACTGTAAAAAAATAATAGCAATAATAATACCTCGAAAATGGTTCACTTCTGCACGAAGCATTGCTGAGTTATTTGATAGCGGAAAACGTCCTACAACCCTTTCACCGGATGGTGACCAAAAATCAGTAGCTCTATTTACAGGGTGTCCCTCTTATCATCTCCGCCACCCGAAATAACTCGGTAATTATCGACGTCACAAAAAAAATGTTCCAGACAAAAGTTGTACGGTGTGAAGGGGGCCAACAAATGCGACAAATTTTTTTTATGTCGGTGGAGGTACTGACATAAAAAACATTAGGGGTCAAAGTCGTTCAAAGTCATTCAAGGTCAGTATCGATTATACAAATCTAAATATCTCGGTTCACTACCAAATATTTGGTAGTGATCCGAGATATTTAGATTTGTATTTCATTTTGATAGGTGTTCGAAATGACCTTGAACGACTTTGACCCCCAATGTTTTTTATGCGGCTTGAGGTGCTCCACAAGATGGTTAAGAAAATGTACCATTCCATTAAAAAAAAAACAGAGGTGACCATCACGCTGAGGTGTGTCAGCGCCTCCACCGAAATAAAAAAAATTAGTCGCCTTTGATGGCCCTCTTCACACCGTACAACTTTTGTCTGGAACATTTTTTGCGACGTCGATAATTACCGAGTTATTTCGGGTAGCAGAGATGAGAGGGACACCCTGTATATATATATATATATATATATTTAGCAAGTTCTAAAATTGAACACGACCATCCGCATGCATCATTTCCTGGCTCACCTGCGAGAGTTCACCGGGTTTGTAGCACAATACCACGGCCTTGTCAACGCCAGGGGCAGCGGCCACCGCTCTCTCGACTTCCGCGAGATCGACCCGATGTCCTCGTATCTTGATCTGGGCATCGGTGCGTCCCTCGTAAACTACCGTACCCTTGACGATTCTAGCGTAATCGCCCGTCCGGTAGACCGTCGAGAATTCTGCAGAGGGGTAGGAAATGACGATCAGTGAATTGGTATTTCGGGTTTATAGTATTTATATCAATTATTCGATTTATTATTTATACTAATAATAAGATTATTTATTTATTGTTGATGTTTATCCTCATGTAAAAATCCATAATTTGCAGTTCATAATAAATCGTAAAATTTAACAAATTCGTTCCGACAGATCTTGCAGGTTATGTTCACGCGTCCATTTTTTTCCCCGGTCAATAGGCTCGAGTCGACCGTTCTCCTATTTCGAATTTTCGACAGATCGCCGAGTAAAATGATTCCCAATCGTATAATCATTTATTCGTAACTGAATCAACATTTCCCAATCAAAATTCCAACATTTTCACACTGCAACCCTCATCAGTCGGTTGAACGAAAAACCTCCTCGATCCTGGCCCAACCGATTTTTTGCAGCACTTCAGGATCATCCGACCGAATCGGGATCATCGCCGGATAAGCTTCGGCAGGTTGAGATTGGTACGAAAATTTAGCGGTGTCTCGAAACGAAGAAAAGCCAAAATCGAGTGCAACATAAAGATCGGTCGATTGTTTCTCGATCCGCCGATTTCTTCGAATCGGCCGATTTTTTCCCCGATCGGCCGATTTCTTTCCGATCGGCCGATCTTTAGTCCAACTAGCGAGCGAAGGTATCACGAGAACGTCATTCGCGGCATTCCCCGCTAATGGAACGCTCCGTAAGAAGCGATTAGCGACTGGAGGGAAGTGCCGAGCCGATTCACGAAAGACCGGTATGCGCGTCCAACGTGTGGCGTCTGCGACGCAATCGTTTTTTCCTCCTTCATTCTTGTGTAAATGTGGAATTCGAATCGCCGCCCGGATTCCCTCTTTTTCCCTTGCCAACCGATCGAGCACCCCCCGCAGCCTCTTCTTGCCGGAAAACGGTCGAGACGATCGATTAACGGCCAATCGCACTTGACTTTTTAATAACGTGTTTTCTAATGGTGCATGAGCTGATCTCGGGCAATATGATGCCTAGATGCGTTAACTCAATTATCGTCGAACCGGTATATAAATTCATTCGAATTATCATTCCTGTAGCAGATTTACGTCACTGAAGAATGTGTATTATTTTTTTCTACCATTTATGTTCTTAAAGTCCCTGCGGGCTTTTGCCATACCATTCACTCTTTACTCCGCGCTAGGGACCGCGCTATTTCCATTTTCCCCGTACCCCCCCCCCCCCTCCCCGGCCCCTCTTCACGCCGAGTATATTCCGCGTCGTAATTATTAATCTTTTATTGTAATAAAAAATGTGATAATAATGAAACATTAATAATAATGAAAATGTAATAATACAAAGTTTAATAATAATATTTATTTCACAAATTTTAATAACAATGATAATCTTATTGATTTTGATTATGAGTATCATTTTATTTATCCATTTCAATTATTATTATGTTTTATTCATTTCAATCATCATTTTTATTCTTTTATTTTTAGTATTCTTGTAACGGTTCCACAATTACGCAACTATTATTCTCGCGATCTTCTCGGGCACATCCGCGTTCCCGTTGATCGAGATAATTCGACGGTGAGAATTTGTAACGGAATCGCAGAATTTTACACGATAATGTGCGTCAATTTTCATATAAACACATACCATTCGCGATAAACAAATGTATGTATATATATATATATATATATATATGGCGGGAAATCCGAGAGTCCTTGAGTTCGGAGGATATTATTCAAATGGACGACATAAAATTGCAGGTCTCCTTTTTTTGCCGAAGAACCTTGGATGATCATTTAATGATGAAAGGAGAGGTAGTCTTACCGTCAGCGAAGATTGCCTTCCCGATATTTTTCCGCTTGCCTCGTTTCTTTGTGTTTTTTGTATTTAATAAATAAATTATCGTATATTCGACTATTTTTATTGTAAGTGAAAAAATCTAGAGAGACAGGCAGGCATAAATATATAAATTTATATTACTTTTCAATTTTTTTGAAGTAATTAAGAGCTCCTCGTGAGCTTGAAATGAATGTTTTGTCATAGTTTTATAGCCTGGGGAGTTAAATGCAAATTGCATTTAATTTTTGTAAACATTTAAAAAATTGACCGAGTTAACACAATTTTCGTGAAGGGTCAGACCGCCTTTTTCTCGAACTCTATGTTTCATGAAAAGGTGTGCGTCGTAGCTAAAAGTTTATGTTGACGGAGCATAATTCATAACATTTTCTATCGTATGACCGGGTCATTTTTAAAAATTGTTCATTCATTTGGCAAAAACAAATGATTAAAGTTGTTTTTTTTTTATGAAACCGATTTTTTTTTCTACAGCTTGCCATCATCGTAATTTTCGAAATTTCCAAAAATCATTTCGTCATACGTAACTTTTATTATTACACTAAAAGTAAATGTTAATTTTTTATTTCAGCCGAGCCTAGTTGCCAGAAGCACCTACACCGATTGGCCATGCAGCAACGGCGGCATTTTGATTAATTTAAATAATAATGACTTTATTGTTAGTGGATATTGTTCCATAAAAAACTCAAACTCAGCAAGACTATGTATCAACCGTGTGCAAAATCTCGGCCTCATAAATTCAATACTCTTATCGGAAAGAAATATGGAAAATCAACTTGATTTTTGGGCCCCAAGCCCAATCGTTCGAGAGCTCCACATGAGCCGGGTTCGAACTTTTGAAAAAAAAACATCTCAACAATTCTTTTATGTGTATTTTTATAAAAATGTTCAGCAGGTTCCAAATATATCTCGAAACTTCGAAAAACCGTATGAATTATGGGAAAAAAATCATTGCGATCGTACGTGGCACTCGTAATTCGAATATTTGTTTCTATCCGTATTTTACCCAACCGAGCGACACTCGAGAGATTTTTTTTTTCTGCTTAGCTTTCCTACCTGGATCGATGGCGTGAGGATTATTGACGAATTTGTGAGGATCTCTACCGCGTATGTAGCCCGCGGCCAAATTTCTTCCCGCCACGACAAGCTCGCCAACCTCGCCCGGGGCGACCGGACGCATGTCCTTGTTCACCAGGTAGACGAGGCAATTGTCGAGCGGTCTGCCGATCGGTACTTTCTCGAAGTTCTCCAGTTGGGTGATCTCCTTAACCAAATGATAGGTCACGTCGCCCATCACCTCGGTACTGCCGTAAAAGTTCGCCAGAACGTGGCGGCCGCTCGTGAAACGCGCGAAAAATTGCTCGGCCAGCGAACGTGGAAGTGACTCCCCCGAGCAGATCCACAGCTTCAGGGACGTCAGCGAGTCGACCTTTTCCTGTGCAATTATTCGGCAATTGTTGCACAGTGCACCTTTCGTGTTTCTTGTACGTCCAAATGATCACGTTAAAAAAAATTGTATTGTCGATGGCCATTATTAAAATTTAGAAATAGGCCGCAGGATCTGTTTTTGGTGAATATGCGGAAAAATCGGATATTTTACGGCGGATTGTTCGTCTCCAAAGTTCAATATGGCGGAGTGTTTGTCTCCATGGTTCAAAATGGCCGGCCGTTCGTCTCCAAAGTTCAATATCGCCAATGGATTAGAGATGAGCAAAAGTTCGAAATATGGGTCAAGGTCGAAAAAAAATGAAAAAAAAATATTCCGAACGTATCATTAAAAAACACTGCGCCCGTTAGTTTGCATCGTAAAACGCTTACCAGAAGGCTGAGGTACATCAACATCGAGCGTAGGAGCGATGGCACGAGAACCAGACGACGAATCTGAAAGTATTTTAGTGTCAATGGGCGCCCGTCCTCTTAAGGGGTTACCCCCACTTGCGATTTTGAAAAAATCGATTTTTTTTTATTGCATTTTTTTGAAGTATAAGTATCTGAGAATATGTCCTGAAAATTTCAAGTCGATCCGAACAAAATTGACTGAGATAAACTGAAACTTTACACTTAGTGTAAACTGAAATTGAAACTGTAAGCGTTTTTCTCAAAATGGCATTTCTGAAGTCGGTGACCAAGATTACTCGAACACTAATGAACCGATCTTCTTGAAATTTTGCAGGCTTATTTAATACATAAAAATGTAGTCTTTAATCGTTCGATTGTTTTTTTTTTCGAAAAAAATGGCCGTTTTATAGCCAAAAAACGGCCGTTTTTTTTCGTTAAAATCGAACCATTAACTTTGACTGTCCGCCATTTTGTGAAAAATGAATATTTTTTAAAATCCTTCGATTAAAGACTAGTTTATACTTATATTTGACTAAATCCATCCGCATTTTTTTTTTCAGATGATCCACTTCGCCGCAATGTTGGTCACCGCAAACCGTGTATATAAAAACATTATTTCATTGACGGCCATTTGCCACTAAACAATGTAATATTTTTCAATAAAAAAATTACTGAAAGTTCTTCAAAATGTGTTCTTTAAGATGGTATATTGATCGATTGAAAAGTTTTGTAGTTTTCTTTAAAAAAAATCATGAAAAAGGCCTTTTTTTGCGCTACAAGTGGGGGTAACGCCTTAAGGAAACCCGATCAATGCCCGAAATCATCTTACCAGATGTTTTTCCAACACTTGGACAAACTTGGCGGGATCCTTGGTAACTTGGCGCGGAACCACAACGATGGTCCGGCCCTGAAGGAGAGGGCCCCAAATTTCGGGCGCGCTGTCAACGAAAGTCAAGGCGGTCTTGAAGATGCAACGATCCTCGTTGCTCTCGTAAGGGAGCTCGCGCCATTGCCACTGCAGTCGATTCATCAGAGTGGCGTGCGGCAATCTGACACCTTGGTTTTTTTTTTCATACGAATTTCGTTCATTATTTCGCATCCAAAAAATGAAGGCTTTTTTGTAGACACCTTAAGCTTCATTTAAGGCGGGATGTACATTTGGACAGGGAAAAAATAAGCAATATTGAGGGATTTTTTAAACTAAGAAATAATTATTCTACAATTATCAAACTTTGGGTATACTTCAATAGTATATTTAAGTATACAAAACAATTTTTTTTAATTAATTCATCATCAAGATGACGGAGCTGTGGCAGAGTGTTACAGCAATGTTGAAACTTCCGGAAAATATTCTACATATATAGTTCTATCGTTTAAAGAAAAAAAAAAGAAATCGATTTTTTGATCGTTGTAAATGTATATCCCTCCTTAAAAAAATAGATTATTCGTCTTCCATCATTTTTCGCAAAGTCGAAAAAGAACGCTTTCCAAAAATTATTATTTTCAATGGTTTTTCGGGTTATTTTCGGTCAGAAACACCGCGTATTTTTGTGATGAGTAGCATTTGCCAGTAAACTTTAAACATTCTGGAAAAAAATTAAAAATTCCATTTTGAGTAGAGCTGACCGAAGATAATTAAATGGCGAAAAAACTTTTTTTGTGCATCCCATCATCGAAATAATGTTCACCACCGTGGTGAGTGAGAAAATCGATTTTTTTTTGCATTTTCTCAAATTATACAAATTCAAAAACGTGTGAAAAAAATTTCAAGTCAAAGTATTGAAAATTTACCAAGTTACAGATGATTTAGTGAGAGCAGATATCACAAAGATTTACGTATACTAAAATTGTCAATGGCGTTTTTCTCGAAACGACTTTTCTCGACCTGGCCAGAATTATAACTTTAGCTATAATTGTCCGATTTTCAATTTAAAAAAGCCGAAAGTTCCGTAATTGCAGTGGCCATCGTTGTTTTTTATTTAGTATTTTTCAAGCCGACGAATATAGGTAAAAATTGCCTCAAATTTACTATTTTCTTTTAACACCTGTCATTATCTACATTTTTATCTCACGAAAAACGGCTACGTACAACGGGAAATGCATTAATGTAGATTATAAAACATTTTTATTTTTATTTTTCCGACCAACCATTGTCAGGTTATCGATCATTGGATTGGACCACATTTTTTATGCAGAGGCTATATTGTATCTCAACGACGTTCTCAATATTCATTTTTTTTAAATAAACATGTACAAGAAATAAGTTCAATGTATTCTTAATGACATACCTTTTTTTCAAATAAAAAATAAATAATCTAGTCTTAAGGGGTCTTCTCACGTTAGGCACTAAGAAAACTATTTTCATGCATTTTTTGGATAGGCTTACATCATAGATTTTGATATGAAAGTTGTTACACATAATAAATACACTTTCGAAGTACATTAAAAAAAAAGTTTTACGTATTCATGTCAAACAAACTTTAAACGCGTTTTTTCTCAAAACAATGTTTTTCGACGGCTTGTTGATAAAATCTTCGAAACTACTGAACCGATCTTTACGAAATTTTAACCACATATTCTTTACAACTATAGCTATAGCGCATATCAAGAATTTTGAAAACTTTGATTTTTTCTTTTTTGCCAAAAACGGTGAAAGAAACACGTTTTTTTTGTTTTTTTTTTTTCGAAAAACGTCCGCCGTTTTGTTATTTTTGCATATATCAGAAATCGTATGATATGCGCTATAGTCATTAACATACTGAATCTAAAACCGTTTGATTTTTTTGTTTCGGATGATCCATCTTCAAGATTTCACCTACAGCGCAGACCTACAATTTTTTTAGGTAATTATTTTAACCACCATTTTCGTCTATATATAGTGACTTGAATAAAAAAAAAGTTTAATGTATATCGAAAGTGTATTTATTAAGTGTAACAATTTTTATATCAATGTCCATAATATTAACCCGTCAAAAATATTCATGAGAATAGCCTTTTTAGCGTCTAAAGTGAAAAGACCCCTTAAAGTGGAATGATGGAAATAAATTCCATCGGAAAGAAGTTTTTCAGTAGTGTTCTGCATTCGGATTATAATTATATTCATTCTGCTGAACTCAAAATGGAATTTCGATTTTTTTTTCGGAATGCTCATTTTTTCTCTGACAAATACTAATAAAAAAACGCTATAATTTTTTTCGCAAAAGACTTGGAAAACCGATAAATATGATATTTTTCTCGGTCGCTAAATCTCCACGATGGGCCCTGAAAAAATGGTCACCCTGCATATACCTAAAAAAACATGAAAAAAATAGTCAGATCCTACCTTTTGGTATCCCAGTGCTGCCGGAAGTGTACAGGACGATGGCAATTTGTTCAGGATGCCCGTTCAACGCGATCGAATCGTCCTTTTCACTTTCGGCCTCTGCCCAAAGATCCTCAAATGTAATTAACGGTGTGTCGCCCATGTACAACGATCTGTCACCTGTTCAGTCCGACAGCGATTAAAGAGTTTTCACACTTTCATTAACGCGGTTCAAATTTATTCTCGGCCGACCGACTACTCGCATGGAAAAACGTGTTCTCAAGCCTCGTAAATTAATTCGTTTAAGGAATCGAACGGTGACGCGTGACTCATTGAAACGCGATTACCGCTAGTCGTCCGATTCAAAGTTTCTTTCTGTTTTTTTTTCCCGCTCGGCGACGCAACGGTAATCCAATTTTCCTTCGCAAGAGAACGCTTTTTTTACACGCTCATTCGGAAACGAATTCTCAACGAATCTCGATATCCTCGAAAATAAAGACGGAAACTGAGTACGCGATGACGAGTGCATCAAGATAAAAAAAAAGACCCGAGTCGAAAACTCAATGATAATTTAACGACATTTGTCGAACTAATCGGTATCCTTCCGAAGTACTGATTTGGTCCTTTCCAAGTGGACTTTGTTTTGCGTTCTTGTTTTATTTTTTCATTTTTTTCTATCTCATCATCCACCAATGACGGATTTGCTTAGCCCGAGTGGTTTTTTTCTCCCGTCACTACTCGTGGACGTACACAAGTGGCTATAGAAGTGGATGGGTCGAATGACAAATCGTAAACTCGTGTAAAGTCGTTCGATCTGACGGATTCCGTCAATTTACCTCAACAATTCCGGGACATTGACAAACAACAACAACAAACGATACACAATTGCTCGACAGCATTTTTTCTACGATGCTACACATTTTTTTAATCGAAATGTTCGACAATATTAATTTCACGAAGCAAATCACTTATTTACAGCGAGCAAATACACATCGTCGATTGTTGCGCCATTCACACACACATTTTCCAAATATTTCTTGAAAAAACAACAACAATATGCCTACACGACAAAGTGCGGGCGCTGATGTAATATCTCCATGATGTCGAAGCTTGAATCGTTGGAATGCAACGAAAAGTTATTTTCTTTTCTTTTGCTCACATTTTTTGCCGTTTTACGGTACGAAAATAAACCAAACAGGGTTTCGTTATAAGAGATCGACGGTCTTGATCGATCAAAATATTATAGATTGTAATGATAATGAAGATATAAAAAAAAAATTGAAAATAAATTTCGTTGCATTCCAACGATGCAAACTTTAACGTCATATATTTCCTCTTTTGATGTACCGAAGAATTGAAAACAATTGTGCAGCTGATGTTAAGCTTCAAAAAAAATTGTAAATTCAGCTGCAGTATCATTGACTCCGTTTATAGGGGGCGGGGGGGGGGGGGGTTCGTTTAAATGTACCGTGAATTCTCATATTGCAATGTTTATTTGAATATTTTCAATATTGCCACCCAAAACGTTTGCATGGCAATGAAAGATATCGTGAATAAAACGTGTTTAGTTGCAAAGGAAAAAAATTAAGATTTCGTGTACGAACTCGCGTGCAACTTCCAAGGTCAACGTAAACGTATATAGGATGAGCATGTGTGTTGTTCTTTTAAAATTTAATTCTATTAATTTACATGAGTATAGAAATACGTAGGGGATTTTGAAAATATTATTTTTTTGTATAATTGGCAAGCATCTAACACTTAATTTTCGACAGAAAAAAGGACAATCATTTGTTAATAAATAACGTTGTAATTATTTCTCTTCCGGATGTTATTTTAAAGATGTGCTCAAAGTTTGGAGTGAATAGGATGAAAATTGTTAGAGTTAGAGTTAGAGACACACGGGCCTGCGGCCATTTTTTTTACAGGTACCAAACTATTTTCTTCTTATTCTAGATGGTTCAAAGCATCCCTTAAGCCAAAAAAATCCTTTTTTTGAAAATTCCACAGTGGTGGTACCCAAATGTGGAAAAAAATGTTCGACTCAATCGTACTTCAGCAAAAAAAAAAGCGAATCAAACTCACAATTAGCGTCGATTATCGAGACGAGCGGTTCGGCTTCCTCGAGTATATGCTTCACTCTGGAAGACGGGAATTCCGCGTCCAAGGGCAAATAAGCCATTCCGGCTTTGAGAACGGAGAGCAACGTGACCGGTAAGCCGAGCGAGGGCCTCATCGAGATCGCAGCCACGGCATCCTCGTTTTCACGTGGCTCACAAATCTTTCGCAAAATCCTCGCGATCCGGTTGCTACGAGAGTCGAGCTCGGCATACGTCATCGATTCCACCGTGCCATCCTCCGCCTCGTAAATTATCGCCGTTCGCTCGGAATTCTCGGACGAGATTTTGCGGAACAGCTCGTGAACCAAAGCAACCTGGTGATCGGCCCAGGCTATCTTTGCGCCTTTCAAAATCGATTGTTGTTGCAGAGAACCCATCTGGCCAGAAAAAAATAGATTATTTTATTTGTCGCTCCGGGATTTATTTTATTTTTTGTTATTCTTCATTGGATTTTTTGGGTAGTGAATTTTTTGAAAATTCTCGAGTGTATTTCGCTCCCTTGGGAAAAAAATTAAGACATAAATCGTATGGTCATTTTTATATGTGACTTTTCTCAGGGTTCCTAATTTGCATTAAAACTTTTTTTTTTATCTATCTCATTCGGAAAGATATTTTAAAAATTAAATGACAAAAATTATTTATTCTGTTATTGAGTAAATGTTTATAGTTCTTTTGGTATTTTTTTTAAATATTTATTTTGTTGCTCCACTTCGAAAATCGTTACTTCGCAATTAGACGTTCGAGGATGAGTTGTGAGATCTTGCTAATGATGAGAAAATCTCCGACCCAGGAATGACGAATTTTTTGGGAATTGTATCTATTACAATTAGGCGAAGAATAATTTGACGAGTCGTTAGTGTGATCTTTGTCATCGTACTTCGATAAGTGTTGGCTCGACTTTTGGTGAACCGTTGGTGAACTAATATACTCAATGATTTTGGGGCATAATAATTTCAAACGGAATTAAAGATATTTCTTCCAACAGATATTCAAAATGTGTTGGTATTAAAAATATTTACAATATTTTGATGGAGAAATGGGGAAGCCACTTTATTTTTAAATATTAAGAACATTCCGAGCCATTACATTTTCAAAAGACGAAAAAATATTTAATTTAATTCATTTTCATGACACAGAATATATTAATTTAATTATTAAATGAATTATAACGATTATTATATATTCATTGAATTGATTCAATTTTCAATATGTTCATTTATGAAGATCATTAATCCCTAAAATAAATCAGATAGAAAAAGGATACAATTTTTCGAATATTTAACATATCTGAGTAATTACATGTTTAACATTTTTTTTTAATTAACTTAATTTAATCAATTCATTTGATACATTATATTTCTTAAATTGTTCAAAGAATTATAGCTAATATCATATAGTTATTTAATTTATTTATTCAAAAAATGTATTTACTTATAAAAATCATAATTCTCAAACATTAATCAGATTTAAAAAAAATGGATACACCTGCGTTTCGCAAGGAAGACACCCGAGGCTAGCGCGATGTAGCAACGATTCGGAAAACTACACGCGTGCACAATGAGCCTACCAACTGGGTGCATGTGTGTACCACGTATAGCTATACGCGGATACCCGTGCATACGCACAAGATAGGCAATCTCGCCGCTTTTTTTTCCCATTCTTTCCTTTCTTATTTTCCCGAGCGCAAATGCATTGACGCAATAACGACATCGTACAGTTCGCCCGCACGTGCGCGACTTGCGGTAGACCCGTCATTCGGCGCGATCGGCAATTAGGCATTCAATCTACACGATCGCAATGTGTGATAAATCACTGAAACTTGCCTCAATAATTTATTGATCTACCTGCCTCCAGGTGTTTCTTGTCACATCGCGAAAGAAAATCTCGCGGTGGAAAAAAAAAACGAGCTGGCACGTTGAACCGCAATTGTTTTTCTCATCTCCCTACATCACGTGGCAACGTTGACGATCATTGTTGAACTTTACAAACGGAATATTTGTCGTCCGTAAATCCAGGATAACGAGAAGTTGAAGTGCAAAAAAAATTAAATATACGAATAAAGATATGAAAATAAAAAAGTAAAAATAAAATATACACGAGAAAATTATTAAAAAGTGAGGGAAAAAAAATCGTCGCTCGGATAAGGACGACGAAAAAAAGGGAAAAGTCGGCCTACGGCATTCGATACGACAGTTGCTCCCGGATCAGCACCGCTGCGTAAGAGTGAGAGTATGGTTCACGCTTCGGCAATCACGGACTATCGTTTCGTACACCGAAATTACGATATCCAAATGATAGTCCGGCTTATTTGACTTCAACGGCCGACGTCCTTTCATCACGTCCCAGAAATGAGAAATTCCGGAATCCAGAAATTTATGAAGCAAGCTGAACCAAGTAGAGCGTAATGACGGGAGAGGAACGGAGGCTTAGCCTAACTCAGAAATTTGTGGTCATTCGGCCTTAATTGTGGGGCAAGCTGTTTTTTTATGGGCTCTTTCATTCATATGAGTGTGTGTATACGTACTTGGCTGTATATTTTGTAAAATAACAAAAACAGTACAAAAATAGCAACAGTTTTTACTTTATTAATGTAATCGAAATTGAACGATCGTCCCAATATTTCCGATGCATCGCTCACTTGACAGCCTGAGTAATTTGTTTGGTCACGTGAGACAATCGATGCAATTGTTTTTCGTTTCAACAGCACGGCTTATTTATTTTTATTTCTCCATTACCAGACATATGTATTCAATTTCTATATTTATTTTTGGTCACATAAAACTGTCATCGCAGTTCTTTTTTCAAAGCGCTTCTCACTCATTTTTTCTCAAAATATCATAATTATATATACATGTATATATTGAGTTCATATTTTTTCTTTTGGTGACCCAAGAAATCGTCGGTGCAATTTTTGTTTTGAAAGGCTCGGATTTTTTGGTCTTTTTCAAAATACCGGAAATAAAGGTATGTTAAATTCATGTATTTGTTTTTAATCACCATAAACTGTCGCATTTTTTCTCGAAGACACGACTTATTCCTTTTTCTTCTTCAAAATACTAGAAATATATGTATACACATATACTGAATTTGTACATTTATTTTTCATTTGAGTGATATCATATTTAACGGCGATTTTTTCCGTATGAGACAAAAGTTAATATCTCTCGTGGACACGTTACCCGCGATGGACTTGAATAGTCTCAGGGCAATTCACGATTTTCCATACTAAACGGGGCCTGAATTCTAATGGCTTTTTGTTATTCGGAAACGATGTAGTCGAACGTCACAAATGAATATATATATGTCGATGTGTACCATTATTATGATTATTACAACAGTAACAATATATCATATTCAATGCTAATAATAATTATTATGGCATATTATATTAATTATAATAATATTGGGTCGACCGAAAACTTCGTTCCGATTTTTCGTAGGTGGCACATTGAAAAATCGACACTTTCCAGACTCAAAAATGTAAAATGATAATAATAATAAAATTATTATTATTATATTTTTGTATATTCGCATTTATATCGACTCTCACCTTTAGCCGTTCTTCCTTCGTACGAGAATTTCGAATATTCAGTAGAACAGCGACGATAGGAGTGTCACATACGATAAAAACCACTGCACTCTCGGGTGTGCAGTCGATGCAGTTCAATTATGTCTTCCGTCCTCTTCTCTATCTGTCTCACTCTCTCGACAATTTGCAATTGAGGAACTACGCACACGACACGCTGTTGGTTTTTTTTCACGATCCGTAAAACTCTCTCTCTCTCTCTCTCTCTCTCTCTCTCTCTCCCTCTTTCTCTCTTGACACTTCACCCACAGTCCTTTGCACTGAGACACGACTCGACAGCGCGATAAATGTTTGTTTACTTAAATTGTGGAGTTAAAAAAATGTTCTTTTTTTTAAATTATTAAATCGCCTTCACTTTGAAATCCACGTGTTCTGGAGCGGCGAAGGCGTCTGGACGTGGCGACTCTGTCGTCGGGTTGAACCGCTATGCGATAGCTACGCGAAAGTGCCTTTTCCCGTCGACGAGCGTCGAGCTTTTATATGGGAACTCGCAACATCGCGGAACCCCGGCTCATTCTGGCTCGATCGTCATCGGCGTCCCCGTCGACGTCCCTTCTCTGTAACGCACTATATAGAACCCGTTGTCCGATCATTCTCTCGTCTCTCGTGTAACTCCATCGAAATATGGGGGACGTATATAGGGGAAGTAGGGGCAAGATGATAACGCTAAGATCGTGTCCAAATAAAACAATACATATGAATCAGTCAACTTCAATTATTCGTTTGAACTAATGAACATTTATTGATCTTTTAATTTTGGAAACGAAAAAATCAGGCTTTCCGATTGTTAGCATACGATGTGTATTTTTAGTTAAACCTTTATTTTTCTCATCTTACCCCACGTGCGGGGGTCTAATAAGAACGGTCGTTCAAGGTCAGTATCGATTATACAAATCTAAATAGGTGTTCGAAATGACCTTGAACGACTTTGACCCCCTAATGTTTTTTATGCGGCTTGAGGTGCTCCACAAGATGGTTGAAAAAAATCTACCGGTCTATTTAAAATAGTGGAGGTGACCTTCACTGTGCGTCACCGCCTCGACCGGAATGAAAGAAAAAAGGTCGCATTTGATGGCCCCCTCCACACCGTACAACTTTTGTCGGGAACGTTTTTTCGTGATGTCGATAATTACCGAGTTATTTCGGGTGGCAGAGATAAGAGGGACACCCTGTAAATGATAATTTAACCCTTCGTTGACACACTTATATTTAGCCATGAAAATTACTGAAAATTTTCAAGTTGGGAAAAGTTTGACTTGAAATCCATCCGAGTCGAAATGACCCAGTGTTTCAACGCAGGGTTAATTGTCTCAAAAAAAATAAGTCACATTTGCGGCATGTTATGCTCCATTGTTTCGCGACAAAGAAATCGGCCGTGGAAACGCATCCTTTGCTGGACGAAGTGTACGCCGAAGATGCTCCATCGAGTACAAGGTGTAAAGAGTCCTTTCGTCGCTTCCAAAGCCGTGTTTTTCCTATGGACAACAAGGATGGCGGAAAAACCTCCCAAAAGAGGCCTGTCGTGTATTACGAGCTGGTGAAAGCGTCGGAAGGCATCACTGGGGATCGCTATCCACTGAAACTGGTGCGTTTGAAGCGAGGTTCGCGGGAGAGGCGGCCTAAATGAGAGAATCGCCATGACAAGTTGATTTTGCAGCATGACAACGCCAGGCCGCGTGCTGCTCAACTGGCTATGAAGTACTTGGAAGGAGTCAATTGGGAAATCCTAGCCCATCCGCCATATTCCCCGGACATCGCTTCCTCTGATTACCATTTGTTCCGGTCGATGTCATCATCGCTTACGGCTCGGAACATCACTTCGTACGCAGGAGTGAGAAGATGGCTGGATGACTAAATTGCCTCTAAAGAAGCCGAATTATTCCTGCGTGGAATCCGATTGTTGGCCGAAAAATGAGCCAAGGTTGTCCGTTTCGATGGGCGATACTTTGACTAAACCAGTTTGAAGATTTGCTACTGCCATCACCATCTTTCTTTTCGCTCAAAAATGGACCTCTTCATAGTCACGGGGTTAACATTTCAAACAAGCTATCCAACAAATAATCTCCAGCAACAATTCTCTTTTCCTTAAGCATATTTCAGAATACCGAGCTCTACGAATACATTTCTGATCTCTATCGCAATCACGACGGCAGAGAAACATTCGCACGATTTCATATCGTATCTTTCACATGAGCCTCGTTGATATTCTCAATCATTCTGCAGCCGCAAGACTACTTGATCCTCTGGAACATAAAGCTTTCTAGGTCAAGTACGGTTTTTTTTCTTCCACGCATACACTATTTCTTGTTTCCTTATTTTCAGATAGTCTGAAATTAATTAATCCATGCGACTCGCCATGGCTAACATTCGCGCATAGTCATTTAATTTAATGCGCGGGGACTGAGGTCAACCGGTATCAAGAATCACACATGAGCGTATACATACATTTACCTGTATATACCGGCGCATACATGTACACCCCGTAGAAACCGCGTAGAACTTTTTTGGGTGAGGACAACCGCGACGGAGTTCCATTAAAAAAATATTAAAAACAGGTTCCATTTCCGTTTCGTAAAATATTATGGGGACAAAACGTGCGAGGTAACTGCAAGGATTATCGTATTTGCCACGTCTCCTCGTCGAAAACATCGAACAAATATTGCTCATAAATGTATGAATATATATATAATAGTGGAATAAATTGTGGACACGTTTAATAGAAATTAATTTTTTTTTAAATATTTACGCAGAAAATGCATATTCTGCTAGGCCAAAATAATACTGTAATTTTTGTATTCTAATCTATAATGTTTCTACTTAATATTTGCCTCAATAAACCTACTTTGATACGAATGTAAAATATAAGTTATTATACCGTAAAAATGATCAATAAATGCAAAATTAAAAAAAACATCGAAAAGTGTCCACTACTAATTTTACTGGTTTATATATATTTTAAAATTATATTTGATAGAAAAATGAATTATATTTTTCAATATAATAAACAATAATGCATATAGAACATAAAAAGTATGCCCAAATAAATATATATATATACACATACACACAAATATGTTAATCAATTATATTTTTATCACATTTTATATAAAAATAAATTACGATAGTAATTTATAATAATACACAATCATTTATATAAAATATTTTAAAAATATAGTTGGTCGATATATATATATATATGGGCAATTCTCCCGAAATCATCATTTTGCAAGTAATTTGACTTTTTTATGCTATTCGATTAGTTTGTAGGTTTTTTCGGAATACTACAGATTGAAATATTACGAAATCTTCCTACAAAACAGATTTGGCAGAAATACCCTCGTTATCCTTTTTTCTGTTGTTTTTTGCTATAAAAATAATTTCACTGGAGTGTTACTATTCAGAGTTCATATACACAAGCTAGCTGAAACTGTAGAAGAAATTCAAAAACACCAGAAAAAATCATTTCTTGAAGCCATTAGACATTTATTCAATATCTCCTTGAAAAATAAAGAAATAACAAGCACAGGTATCTCACAATAAATAACGAAAGTTTTTAACCGTTTTTCTCAATGATTCCGCTGGAGGGCTGTAAATCAGTTCATATATTGTGTGGCGCTAGCTGACCATGCGTGCCAGAGCAGTGTCTTCGACATCTACTTTTCCGAGGAAACTGATTGAGTCGTATAATTTTTTTAGCTTACGCTTTTTTCCTACAGAGCTTGTGTCTTATGAGGTGGTGTCACAGCCGAGGGAGTCATTTCACTGATCGTTCTTAACAGTATAATTTTTCGATAAAATAAGTCACTCTTTTTCTGTTGAAGTGAAACTTTAAGGCATCTACTCACGGCCAGATGTTGCGGTTAGAAAAACGTAACATGCCGCGCTGTGCATAAAAACCCGTTTGAATCGTCATTCCTCTGGGTTCCTTCTGACATGTGAGATCCAGAGGAATGACGCCATCTTGGTTACGCATGTGTGGATATGCATGAGGTCACATAGAAACGAAACTCTTAAATCATTGCCATGCCGCTATTGAAAAAAAAAAGGCTCTGTAGAGAAACAGAAGCTGAAAAACGGGAATACGAAAGGCTTAATCAGGTTCCTGTAGAAAGAGAGAAGTTGAAACAGAAAGAGCGAGATTAGTATTTAAATAAAAGGAGAAAAATATATAAATGAACGAATAAAAACTTAAGGGGTCTTCTTACTTTAGACGCTGAAAGAAGGCTATTTTCATGCATTTTTTCATAGGTTTATATTGTAGATATTGATATAAAAGTTGTTACACTTAATAAATACACCTTCGAAATACATTTTTTTAAATGCATTTATTTGAGTCACTATTTATAGACGAAAATGGTGGTTAAAAAAATGTCCTAAAAAAATTGTAGGTCTGCGCTGTTGATGAAATCTCGGAGATGGAGCATCCGAAATAAAAAAATCAAACGGCTCTAGATTCAGTATGTTAATGGCTATAGCGCATATCACACGATTTTTGATATATGCAAAAATAACAAAATGGTGTACAATTAAAAAAAAACAAAATAAAACGTGTTTATTCCACCGTTTTTGGCAAAACAATATTAAATATCAAAACATTAAAAAATTCTTAATATGCGCTATAGCTACAGTTGTAAAGAATATGTGCTTAAGATTTCATAAGGATCGGTTCAGTAATTTCGAAGATTTTATCAACAAACCGTCAAAAAACGTTGGTTCGAGAAAGACGCGTTTAAAGTTTGTTTGAGTTACATAAATACACGAGAAATTTTTTAAAAATGTCTTTCAAAAGTGTATTTATTAAGTGTAACATTTTTTAAATCAATATTCATAATATAAGCCTATCAAAAAATCATGAAAATAGCCTTTTTAGCGTCTAAAGTGAGAAGACCCCTTAATAAGAAACGGTTTGCATCATACCTCTGGTCCTACTTTTTCTTTCGATCATGACAAATCTTTCAAAACCAAAAAATTAGTGTGATACATAGGGAATTCTATTATATCAATTAGAACTGATGTCAATTGGAATTTTGAAACGGAAAAATTGGATGTTTTTGTTTATAAATTTCGTTCTCCTGCAAACTGATCATTTCGGGGGAATTACTCACATATATGCATATATATTGTCCTATTTTACTTTAAGAATATTCTATCGTTCTTCATTGGCAACCGTGTAGCACAACCTCAGTAACCAAAGGGAATACTCCTTGTTTCGTAAATCAACGCGAATTATCTCGTTGTTTATTGATGTATTTTTATTTCTTCGCTCTCACGATCAGGCCTTACACCTGAAATTATTCCGAGACGTCATTCATATGCTATTACAAAATGATTCAATGGAAGCGGAACAGATACGATGTAGAAGCATACTCATTTACGAAATTATCACATTAATTATTTTTTGACAGAGACGAAAGAAAGCGGTCATTCATTTTCTTTGCATCCCGATTGTGTTTTTGCCCGACAATTCCTTCCGGACAATTGCCCTCCGCTGTCCACAATCGTCAAATTATCCACCGATAAGAAACACTTGGAAATATTTATTTATCAAGCATATACATATGTATCGCACCATCTAATGTTAAAATATTATATTTAGAGAGTCTTGTCGCGTGCGCCTGCGTCAGAAGAAAAGTAAACTAAGAGAGAGAGAAGACCATTTTTTTGGAATATCGAGATATTGAAAATACTGCGGAAAGCTTAAACTTAAATATTTCCGGATGATTTAGGGGTTCACGTCCTTTACTGCTATCGATACGCCCTGTATGTATTATCTTGCGAAACATATGGCAGTTTTTTCCTCCACCTGCTTATTTTTTCTCCTTTCACACTCACATTGTCACTCAGCAGTTTGATGTCGGACTCGTCAATTCATCTTCCTCGGACCCGCACTTCTATGTTGCTTCTCTCTCTCTCTCTCTCTCTCTCTCTCTCTCTCTCTCTCTCTCTCTCTCTCTCTCTCTCTCCCTTGCTCGTCTCCTTTGTCTCTTCTCAGCGATCGATGAATTAAATATGCGACCCAACAAACAAACTTAAGGCGTTCCCCCCACTTGTAGCGCAAAAAAGGCCTTTTTCATGAATTTTTTTAAAGAAAACTACAAAACTTTTTTAATCGATCAATATACCATCTTAAAGAACACATCTTGAAGAACTTTCAGTAATTTTTTTATTGAAAAATATTACATTGTTTAGTGGCAAATGGCCGTCAATGAAATAATGTTTCTATATACACGGTTTGCGGTGACCAACATTGCGGCGAAGTGGATCATCTGAATAAAATGCGGATGGATTTAGTCAAATATAAGTATAAACTAGTCTTTAATCGAAGGATTTTAAAAAATATTCATTTTTTACAAAATGGCGGACAGCCAAAGTTAATGGTTCGATTTTAACGAAAAAAACGGCCGTTTTTTGGCTATAAAACAGCCATTTTTTCCGAAAAAAAAAATCGAACGATTAAAGACTACATTTTTATGTATTAAATAAGCCTGCAAAATTTCAAGAAGATCGGTTCATTAGTGTTCGAGTAATCTTGGTCACCGACTTCAGAAATGCCATTTTGAGAAAAGCGCGCCAGACGGCAGACTAGCCGGTCGTTTACACAACGGATTCTTCTCTTTCAACGCTCATATCTCAGTCAATTTTGTTCGGATCGACTTGAAATTTTCAGGAAATATTCTCTGATACTTATACTTCAAAAAAATGCAATAAAAAAAATCGATTTTTTCAAAATCGCAAGTGGGGGTAACCCCTTAAGTCCTCGCAAGCGTCTAGACGTACTCCTGCAAAGATCCGGAGTTTTGCCATTGCAACCGGAGTTGCCGGAGTAACGCGCTTAAGGGGTTACGCCTAGTTGTGAAGGTCAAAAAATCACTTTTTTCAAAACCAATTTACATTAGTCACAAAAATTAAAGGATACAAAAAAATTCTAAATTTTTGGGTATTGTTCAAAAGGTTCACTTGGCGAAAAACGGTAAAGCAATAAAAAAGTGAATTGAAGCTTGTAGTCTCTAGTTTTCATATGCGGAGGTTAAATATTTGTATCGTTGACCGTTTCTGAGTAATCTTAAAGAAAGCAGCGAAATTTTCTTTTTCTTCTGACTTCTCTTGAGGTTTACAGGCTTGAATTTTTTTCAGCAATCTCACCTCGAAGCTCTTCTAGTTTGATCATTCCTGTTTAATTTGAGAGGTTCATGAGCTTTGTGCGATGATTTTTCGCCGAATTATCGTCGTTCAAAGAAAAAGTGACGTTTTTGACCTTGATAATTAATTACTGGGGAACTAATGGTCGTATCGAAAATCAAAGCAGGGTTTTGAAAACTTCAAAGTATCCTCTATAAGGTATAATTGTTGTTTTTTGATAAAAAAAATGTTCGATACAAAAAACTAGATCGCAAAAAAGGTAAAAGAATTACGTTTTGAGGGATTTTTGCTAAACTTGAGATCATTTTACAAATAATGGATAGACTAAGGATATTTTGATTTTTTCTAACCTCAAAGTATCCCAAAAAAACCCTTAAGAGTTCAAACCGCTGCGATTTTTCTATCATTGTGATCCGAATGATTGACATTGTCACTTTTGCTAGAAGTCGATTAAAGCATAAATAAATTGTGCATCTTTTATTTATTTTTCCAAATATAAAATGTTTTTGTTCGCATAAATCAATATTTTTTTCACTACGTACCTTTCGGCAGTCAATATTTCTGGAATAATTACCAAAGGAGTTTTGGTATTCATGAATACGCCTCCCCATACTATAACTGAACCACCCTTAAAAGCCCCGATTGGCTGGCTGAAATTGTCACGATCATGTTCCCCACGTCGTGCGCCAAACGCGAGAACGTCCGCCACTGCCATAAGTGAATCGGGATTCGTCAGTGAATAATATACGGGCCCACTGTTTACGACCCCAGGGGTGATGATATTGCGCGTAGGATAATCGGGCTCTACGATGCCTGAGTGTTAGTATAGGCCCGCGGTTTGGGCGGCGAGCCTTAATTTTCAAATTAACAACTAAACACAAGGTGGAAATAGCCGTAAAAAAATATTTTTTTAACGATTGTGTAGCATTGACAAAATTGTTTTCCAACGTTTTTTTCCCTTTTGATATTTAACACATTAAAACATTTTTAATTTTATAAAATGAATAAAAGATGCAAAACTCACGGTTTAATTGATTTTTAGCAAAACGTTCAATCATTCGGATCACAATGAACTAAAATTGCAGCGGTTTGAACTCTTGAGGGTTTCTTTGGGATACTTTATCAAGTTTCATGCATGGAATTTTTTTTCATCAAAATACGATAATTACGCATTATAGAGGCGATAGCTCAGCGAAAAATCATCGTACAGAGGATACGAAGCGTTCTAATTAAAGCGGAAGAATCAAACTAAAAGAGCTTCAAGGTGAAATTGCAGAAAAAAAATTATGCAAGACCGTGGATCTTTAGAGAAGTAAGAAAAAAATTTGTCAATTTTAATTCTTGCTGATTTTTTTAAGATTACTCAGAAACGGTCAACAGTAAAAATATTTGACCTCCACAAATTAAGAAAAAAATTTGTCATTTTTTTTGCTGATTTTTTTAAGATTACTCAGAAACGGTCAACAGTGAAAATATTTGACCTCCACATATCAAAACTTGACTTCAAGTTTGAATTTGCTTTTTTTTTATTGCTATATAACCATTTTTCGCCAAATTATAGCCTATTGAAAATCACCTAAAAATTTAGATGTGTTTTTCTTCTTTAATTTTTGTGACTAGTAATTTAGTGACTAGAAGTAGTAGATTTTGACAGTATATTATGTTATAAACATTGCCTGAAAATTTTAAGGTAATCGGATTGAAATTGGGAGATTTATAGGCTGTTGTGTTAACGCTCGTCGAAACGCTCGAAGCTTCATTCTATACTTTAAACGCGTTTTTTTCGAAAGTACGTTTTCAAAGTCGGTGAGCAAAATACCTCAAAAATTAGGGCATCGATCTTTCTGAAATTTTTAGGGCTTTTTCTAGATGTAAAAATGTAGTATTTGACCGGAGGATTTTTTCCGGTGTATACTTTCGATTTAATGAACGAAAAAGGCCAATTAATTTCAGGATTAACGAATATACTAACGAAACCTGTTTGATTTTTATTTATGTAGTAACCTGGTTCAGAAGGGCATTGCCCACCGTAAAAGACGTTTTCGAGAGGTGCTTCTTTGACATCGGCTGAAAATGGATTATAATTAAATAATTTTACACAACAAAATTACAGTGTTCTTCAGATGATACTTTTTCAAATACTCAATTTTTGTGGAAAGATATTATCACGATTTTCTAAAAAAAATTAAACTGAGACAGATCCTTTCAAGCCTGCTTTTTCAACGTTTTATCAAAATCTATGTCATCAACGTTAGTGTTTAGCAACGATAAATCGTGAAAAAGTACACCCTCAGACGAGAAAAAAATTCTTTTTTTTCTCGAAAAGTAAACAGATTGTAGAACAGATACGGGGACGATTTGGATAGATGTCGATGTGAGGCATCTAGATTTTCGTTTCGATCGTCACTCTTCGGGCCACCCAGTATCCCTAATAAACAAGGCTTTATTTCCTTCTTAGGAATTGACCACCCAAAATGCGTGGCAACCTTGAAAATAATTCACGTAGGAATGATCCTCTGGTCCAATCAATGGTCGAAATAAAAATAAATTAATGTTTATTGTTTACCTTTCTTTCAGCAAATGGAATTGAACAATCGACTATCCCGTACGTACTCTCATTCACGAATGGATCAATCATTCAATTTGCTCGCCAAACTGGCCTCTACACGAGGCCAATGACGTGTCCGGGTATCATCTGTTTTTCTTTCCTACCGTTATTATACATCCACGGACGAGCGTCAACGGCGCAGTGAATGGAAGCTTCTCCGCCGTTATTCTCACGGCAATTCATAGTATTTTCGATGCCTTGAACGTCCGATACGGTCGTACGTCAAGAGTTAATTCGATATGAACATTTAAAAGACTAACTACCCAAATATTTGATTATTCTGACCATTCTTTTATTCGATGAAATACATTGTTTTTATAATAATTTAATGTTCTATTTTTTTCAATAAATAATTCCTCAGCATCCCCTAACGACAATTTTTTTAGCCAATGTCTTCTTTTCTCCAGTGTATACCCGTGCACGTTTGCAAGTGCGTATAGAAGTGAAAGGCTCGAATGACAAATATTAAATTCGTATAAAGTCGTTCGATCTGTCGGATTCCGTCAATTTACCTCAACATTTCCAGTACATTGACAAATAATAATTGCAAACGATACAAATATATTAGCAATAGAAATGTTCGAGAATAATAATCTCATAAATTAAAGCCCCTTCGATGGGACACAGTGCGTATCGAGCGTACGGGCTTCGTAATTCACAGCGAGCAAATACATATCGCGGATCGTAGCGCCGTTCACGCATATTTTGTACATATTTCGTAAATATATATAGGACATTCCACGCCATTTCACCTGGCCCGTGACCCAGACCATTTTTGGTTTTCCTGATTTTTTGTTGTAAAATTGTACCCCATGAAAGGAATATCCACACCAATTTTTAGATTTTTATCTCTTCTCTTATGGGAGTTATAGTTTTCCAGAAAGTCCCGATTTCGGAAGTTTTGGAAATGTTTAAACGCCGATAACTCCTGAACTAATCGAGATTCGTTAAAAACATGAAAAAATTATCGATTATTAATGTCAACGTTTTTTTTTTCTAAAGTGAAAACTATTATTTTGAGAGTTTTTTTTTCAAAAAATTGTCTTTTTTTATTTTTACAAAAAATTTCCTAAAATAGAATGACCCATTCTATGATTTTTAAGACTAGTCTCATCGTGAGCCCATTTTTCCCAAAAAGTGTGTCCAATAATGCTATTAATGATTTTGCGATTTCCAATTCGGCTTCGTCAGGCCTAAAACGGTTTCTTATTATAAATTTCTGCTGAAATTAACGCATTTTTTGTTTTTATCGATAAATTATTTTTTTTCGCTAAATGCAGTTAAGGGGCTAAACCCAGTTCGACACTTTAAAAAAATCGATTTTTTTTGCCTTTGTCGACAGTTTATACTTTCAAGAATATCCTGTAAAAATTTCAAGGCCGTACTTTATTCATTTTATTTTGCAAAAATCGATAGTTAAATCTTTAAACGCGTTTTTCTCGAAATGAGATTTTTCAAATTTGCTGACATTGTAACTGAAAGAGCAATTATCCGATTGACTTGAAATTTGAACTGAGTACTCTTGAATATATTTACCCTACGATGACGTAGGATATTTTTGATTGGATGAAAATTAACGATTTGGCATTGCAAAAAACGACCATTTTATAGGCAAGAAAACAGACTTTTTTTATATCTACGCCATTTCGTTAGATTTTGATATTTTTCGAAAATCCTACGTCATTGTACATGAAATACCTTCCAGTTTAACGACATTTTTTCGGTTTCAGCTACTCAATCGGCCGGAATCATGTCAGCAGTAGAGGAACTTTTTTTTGGCGCCTCCGAAGGCAACGCATAAGTCGCTTGGATCTCAATATTTTTCTATGAAAAAACTTGTGTAATATAGGTCAAATATAGCCAAATATATTCTTAATTTTCCGAAACATTTTTTTGAGTACTTTTCTTCCAAAATATTCCCGAAAATCACCCAAATTTTCAGCGTTGACACTGGTATAGCCCCTTAAATTCACTCAAAATCACATAATAATAGCATTTTTAGAGATACAAATGATAAAAATCTTCTCAAAAAATATGATTAATTCGAACAAAAATAGAAGGAGAAATGGGCCCACGATAAGACTAGTCTTGAAATCATAGAATAGGTCACTCGATTTTAGAGAATTTTTTGAAAAAAATAAATAAAGGCATTCATCTTTTAGAAAAATAGTTTTCACTTTAGGAGCAAAAAAAAGACGTTGACATTGATAATTGATAGTTGTTTCATATTCTTTATCGAAAGTATGCTCCAAAATGAAAAAAAAAATTATACAGTGACATTTGTCGATATCACAATAGGTCAGGAGTTGTCAGCGTTTAGATGTTTCCAAAACTTTCGAAATCGAAATTTGATGGAAAATTATAACTCCTAAAAGAGAAGAGATAAAAATCTGAAATTTGGTGTGGATATTCCTTTCATGGGGTATAATTTTACAAAAAAAGGAAAACCAAAAATGGTCGGGATCACAAGCTAGGTGAAATGGCGTGGAATGTCCCATATATATGTCGACATAATATAGTGCAGGTGCAGTGCATAATATATTCTCTTTTAATGTTTCACGAAGTTAAAGAACTCAACAAAATTGTACAGCTGCTGTTAAGTTTCCTAAGAAAAAATGTGAATTTAGCTGCAGTGTCATGATTGCGTTTATTGATAGTAAGATACCAGCACAATCCACCGTCTTTTAAAATAAACTGGCGTAGATTTTCATATTATTAACCCTTAGTAGTCACACTTAGCTAGAATCACGTTATAGTCATACTGGGTCCATGGCACCCAGGCGTTTTTAAACTGTTATAAATAATGAAATAATGCATTGAGCGATACGAAAAAAATAGTGAGGTATAATTTGAACCTTGTTAAATACAAGGATATTGGTTAGAAATCAAAAATTAAATTATAAATATGCAAAAAAAATTGTGCAAGAAAAAACGTGAAAAATGACTTTTTTTTACAAAAATTGCTGCAACTCTTGTAATTATTGACCAAAAAAAATGGTTTTATAATCTGGAAACAATGTACTTTGAAATAGACATAGCGATTTCTGTGGACTTTTCAAAAAGTATATTTATTTCATCCAACGCAGGTGCGATTTAGAAGGAAAGAATGAAACGATTACGCATGTAAAAAAAATTATGTGTTATGAGAAAAAAAAAGTTGTACGGCATCAAAATAATATGTTTGGGTCCCGTGGACCCAGTGTGACTATTAAGGGTTAATGAAGTATGAAAATATGCGCGATGTATAGTAACACAATGACATAACAATACAATAATCTAATAATTGAAGAATTTATATTAATAATACACGATTACGTAATCGTATTATTACATTACGACATCATTTTATAATAAAATAGTAATAACAATAACAACCCGGTGCGTTGGTCTAGTGGCAGCGTGCTGGCCGTGGGATCGGGAGGTCGCAGGTTCGAATCTCAGTCGCGTCACTTTCGTCGTGAAATGTTTGTCTTCCACATTTCTCGGCGAAAGTATAGGTATAGGTGTTCCGCAGTTTCCCTATGCCCATGGCAGATATGTCATGGTGAATACAATACAGAGGCGGAAATCGGCTGCGGCTGCCAGGTGGGGAAGGGGTGGGAGTGGAATGGGAGGTAGAACGAGGCCGATGCCGGTTGGGGCACGTAAAAAGGCGAAGACCTGTACGGCTAGAACAAACCAACAAAAAAAGTAGTAACAATAATAATATTAAACAATACTACAACACTATACCATACACAATAATAAATTTATGTAACACTACACAACATTATGATACAACAATATAATAATAAAATCATTAATATTATTATCATATTATTACATTACTGTAATAATTACTGTAACATTGAATTATTGTATTATTACTTATCGCTTGGATCAAACTTTTTTTCGCTTCTTTCGAGAACGTTGCAGTATAATCGGTGGAAGCATCGTTATCCTTTGAAATAAATCGGTGAAACGCTTGACCTTGCTGAAAATCCGTCAAAAGAGAGACACGCCATCGATTCAACCGCCTCGATACAATCGAGCCAAAGGCCTCAGAAATATACGGATTTCTACAGCCTCGATACCAAACGAAACGAGACTCTTGTGCCAGAAATAATTGCGCCATAATACTCACTCTCGACACCTCGGCCCGCATATCCTGCCGCTTTATTGTCGAAGCGAGAAAAAAAGCACCCCGCCACTTTCGAAACTTGGGCCGATCATCGTAACCACGCGCGAAGTAAAAACGTAAAAGAACATAAAGATGTGCAATCGAAATGTGTATTCGCGCTATCGGGACAATGCTTCGTGTGTATACACAGGGTGTCCCTCTTATCTCCGCCATCCGAAATAACTCGACGTGATTATCGACGTCACCAAAAAATGTTCCAGACAAAAGTTGTACGGTGTGAGGGGGCCATCAAATGCGACCAATTTTTTTTATTTCGGTGGAGCCGCTGACGCACCTCAGCGTGATGGTCACCTCTGTTTTTTTTAATGGAATGGTACATTTTCTTAACCATCTTGTGGAGCACCTCAAGCCGCATAAAAAACATTGGGCGTCAAAGTCGTTCAAAGTCATTTGGAACACCTATTAAAATGAAATACAAATCTTAACATCTCGGATCACTACCAAATATTTGATAGTGATCCGAGACATTTAGATTTGTATAATCGATAGTGACCTTGAATGACCTTGAACGACTTTGACCCCTGATGTTTTTTATGCGGCTTGAGGTGCTCCGCAAGATGGTTGAAAAAAATGTACCATTCCATTGAAAAAAGTGGAGTTGACCTTGACGTAGCTTCAGCGCCTCTACCGATAAAAAAATAGGGTGGTTAAGTATGACGGCCTTCTCGAACACTGAAACTTTTGTCTCAAACATTTTTGGATATGATCAATAGTTTAAGTGCTATTGCTCTGTAACACTTTATGTGCCTCACTCTGTATATATGCATATAGGGTGGCCCACAAAGTGGCGTCAAAAAGGTAAATCTAGATACCTCGTATCAATACCGATCAGACTCAGCCCCATGTTTGTTCTACGAAGTTTTTGACTTTTCGAGAAAAAGCTTTTTTAAAAAAATGTCTCTCTTTGTGTGTACTTTCCTCACGATTTTTGTTCACTTGTGTTATCGTTACGAAGTGCACTGTTGAGCGATAAATAGATTACCAACTGAATACTAACGTTTAGGCCTTAGATTTTTACCAAAAGTTTAAAATATTGGTCTGAGAGGATCAGTTCGTAAAGTTCAAACGATGCAAAAAAATACTAATACCAGCCTAAATGACTCCTAATTGCTTTTAAAAAGTCTAAAACGACAGTACATACACAAAAGAGAAGAAAAATAAAAACCCGCGATACAGGAAAGTTCGAAAAAAAATATTGAAAAATGCTTTTTTCTCGAAAAGTTAAAAAAAACATCGTAGAACAAACATCCACATTTTGGACGTCACTCTTCGGGCCACCCTGTATAAAAATCAATACGAATAGGATATAAAAAAAAATGTTTTCGAAGCGTCCGATCTATTAGTCACTCATGTTTACTCGACTTGTCATTCGCGTATTTGTCGCATGGGGGAAAACCCTCGCATGTGGTGAACAACGACAAGAAAACTCCCGTGCGTGCTTTTGCGTTACGCATTCCGGGCCCAATCACGGAGTTTTCATGACACTTGATTTTTATTTCTCGAGAATGTACGCGCGACTTAACAAACACGATATTTTTCCCTGAAGGGAAAGAGGAAAGAAAATATCGACAGGGGCATCCCAAACGTGGAAGGACGTCGTTCGAAGCAATGCATGTCAAGTGAGCCCGTGCACTCCTTTGAAATATTCAGTCGTACTTACCATCGATCATTGATTGATCACCTACAGTTGTATTGGCTGTACGTGCAATAAAACCATAAGGGGCGGTGCACCGGTATCTTTTTTTCGGCTCATGCAATCTATATATCTAATACATCATCAATTATTCTCTATATTCTATAATAAATATTTATAAAGATTGAATTAATAATCTATATATGAGGCATTCAACGTCACTTCAGCCGGTAAAAAAAAATCCACAAATAATTTTGAAATATCGAGTTAGTTTATTGAAAAATATTCACCGAGTGTCGACATTTTTTAAAAATTTCTGACGTTTTTTCTCGTTGATTACCATTTTATAATATTTTTCAATTCAAATGGCTGTATCTTTGGCAGGATTTGGCTTTTTCTACCCTTCCAGAAAAAAAATTATTTCGATTTTATTGAGCAAGTCGGACGCCCGTTTCAGGGCAAAATATGCAAAAATATTTTTTTTCTCAAGGAAAGACACTCGTTATTTTATTTTTAAGAATTTCCCCGAATTGTGAATACGAAAAACAGATTTTTGGTATTTTTTATATTATGGGATTCCTAAACACCGTGAGGTAACAGCTATTTTTATATTTTTTATTTTTTTATTAATATTCGATGGAAGAGTGTGGAGCACTCGCAGTATGTTTACCAGGTTTTTGAAATACATATGACATATATGTCATATGTATTGGAGCCTTAGAGTGCTCCAATGAAAAAAAAAAAAAATAGCTTTTTCTTCACGGTGTTCAGGAATTCCATAATGTAAAAATACCAAAAATCCGTTTTTCGTATTTACAATTCGGGGAAATTTAAAAAATAAAATAACGAGCATCTTTCCTTGTGTACACGCCGCGAGGGCGAACATACATATTTTCATTAGATATTAGAGTTGAATGTCGCGTTGCTAGACTAATAAACAAAAAAGGGGTAATCGCGGTAGGCGTTAAAAAAGGGAAGAATCATTCGAGAATCAGTCCTCACGGCGTTCGCACGGGTCAGCAATTACGAGAATAAAGAAAATTAGAAAAAGGCTTAAGTGGTTATACTTCTGTATTTCCCAACTGAACAATGGTCCTTCGAGCCGGATTTACGGTGAACAGTGCACCTTTATAAAAATGTGTACATAAATCAAGATTTGAAGATTTGAGTCTTCGACGGATCACCACGCCACGAGCCATTCGGCGCCTCAAGATTCCACGAGGAATTTCATCTTTCGGTGGGAATCAGCAATCAATTTAGAGGGTATACCATCGGACCTCTTCGACAACTCGACGGGCGGTAATCGAAGGGACATACACTCACCACATGAAGCGTGGCATCCATAAATTCGAGGTATCCAGGGAAAACATCGGTCCTGACAACCGACGCTCTACGTGAATCTCGAAGCTTCAAGAAGTTGCATCATCCGCATTTACATCGCACGTAACGGGTTCGCAATCTTTCGCTTGAAATGTAGACATGCTGCGAAATTACACGCGACATTAAGGATAGTTTAACGAATTTGTTAACAAAACGGCGAAATGGCAAATATTGCTGCGCTCAAGCGTACCCGCGCCGGTACGAAATCAAGATTGACTCGATTTCGGCAATTTATCGATGGTTTTACAAATGAAACGGGAGACCTAGTCGAATTGCAAACTCGGCTAGAACGAGCAGATAATCTTTTGACAGAATTCAATGAAGGTCAAGAAAAAATTCGTATGCTTGATGAAGACGAACATTTAGGCGACGATTTGAACGCTGAAAATGACCTATTTGAGAATCTATTTTACGAAGCAATTTCACGAGCAAAACGATTGGTCGGTTCAGCGACATCATCAAACGATTCTCAGAATCAAAGTGCACGGGGACCACGCGCGAATCCCTTGCAACCGAATAGTCAATTTGTCCATCATAACGTAAAAATACCAACAATTGCTTTACCACAGTTCGATGGCAGTTATGAGAAGTGGACTCAGTTCTACGATCTCTTCACGGCCCTCGTAGATTCCGACGAGTCGTTGTCAAATGTACAAAAATTGTATTATTTACAATCAGTTTTGAAAGACCAAGCCGCTCAAATAATTCACTCGCTACCGATCACCGGCGACAATTACCAGGTAGCTCTAGATCTTTTAAAACAACGTTTCGAAAACAAGCGGCTAACCACTCGATATCACGTGCGGGCATTGTTCGAATTGCCGCAAGTGCAACGCGAATCTGCTTCCGGCCTACGAGCATTGTCCGACGAATTGTGTAAGCATTTAAGAGCGTTGCAAAATCTCGGGGAACCTGTCGATTCATGGGACACGTTGCTAATTGAGATTGTTATGAATAAATTGGATTCCCTCACGAAGCGCGAGTGGGAGCAAAGGGTAATTTCAGAGCAATGGTCCACCGTCGATAACCTCAAGCAGTTTTTGAGTAATAGGTGTCAAATTCTCGAGGCAATTCAGCAAAAAGGTGGCAAGGAAGAAATCGGTTTAAAATCCCAACCAGCATCTCATTTGAAGCAAAGGGCGGGTCATTCGACATCCCATGTTAGCACAGCTCGCCAGTTCAGTTGCTATTTTTGTCACGAAGATCACAGAATCTACCAATGTAAACAATTTCTCGATCTCCCGGTGCAAACAAGGATAAATGAAATTAAACGCATTAATTTGTGTCTGAATTGTCTCGGGAAGGGCCACACCACAAAGGTCTGTAAGTCAAGAAATTGTCAGCATTGCGATAAAAAACACAATTCATTATTACATCTAGCCGATCCGTCCGATTATCTGAAACGACACCAGAGTGCTTTGGGCACGAAACCAACCAAGAATAGTGACAACGCGAACGAACCGACACAATCGACAAGTACGAAAGAAACCAACTCGATCGCAACCTGTGCCTTTAAACCAACATCACAGGTATTACTATCAACGGCCATGGTGTACGTACAAGACAGCTCGGGACGAAAAATTGAAGTAAGAGCGCTGCTGGACAGTGGTTCACAGACGAACTTCATGACTCGCGACTTGAGCGACCAGCTAAAACTTCCACTGAGAAAAATCCGACAATCGGTGGGTGCAATTGCGCAGACAGTGACGCACGTGTCAACAGCGACCAATGCGACCATTCAATCGAAGTACAATGGGTATTCGGTTGAACTATCATTTTCGATACTCGAAAAAATCACAGATCAAATTCCACTTACAACTTTCGACTCAAATTCATTGAAAATTCCGTCCCATGTGATAATGGCGGATCCGGAATACAACATACCACGAAACATCGATTTGTTGATAGGAGCCGGCGTGTTTTGGGACTTGCTATGCGCAGAGCAAATTCGGAGCGGCAAGAACCAGCCGGTGATTCAAAAAACAAAACTAGGATGGATCATTGGTGGGCCATATGACGTGAAAGGGCAACCAACGCCCACCCGAGAGGTCTGCGGTTTCTCCAACGTCACTGAACTGCAGGATCAATTGAAACGATTTTGGCAGATCGAGGAGATTCAATCGGCCCGAGAGCTATCAAAGGAAGAACTCACCTGCGAAGAGCATTACCAACAAACTCATGCAAGACTTCCCTCGGGGAGATTCGAGGTCAGACTGCCTCTTCGTGATGAGTCCAATGCACTTGGAGAGTCATACGACAACGCATTAAAACGCCTACGATCCGTAGAGCGTAAATTGGCAAGGAGTTCTCTTCTCAAAGAAAGATATACCGGATTCATGGAGGAGTATGAGAATCTCAACCATATGAGCATCATTGAGGACGGTGCCAATACCAAGAAGGTGAATTACTTACCTCACCATGCGGTCATTAACGAAGACAAAAGTACCACGAAGCTCCGAGTCGTATTTGATGCATCTCATCGCACCACATCTGGAAAGGCGCTAAACGATCTACTGATGGTAGGGCCAGTCGTCCAACGCGAATTGGTCGATATCGTGGCACGCTTTCGACAACATCCGTACGTATTGACGGCGGATATTACAAAAATGTACCGGCAAATATCGGTGCACCCAGATGATCGAGATCTCCAAGGAATCCTATGGAGAACCAACCCAAACGTTCCTCCTAAACCGTATCGTCTAAATACGCTAACATACGGCACATCATCAGCTCCCTTCTTGGCAACAAGATGTCTCCAGCAACTAGGCATTGAAAATGCAACAACCCTGCCGGAAGCGAGCGAGATTATAAGGCGCGACTTCTACGTCGACGATCTCATAACTGGAGGATCAACCATCGCAGAAGTGCGTGAACGAAAGGCCGAGATTCAACAGATTCTAGATGCTGCTGGATTTCCATTACAAAAGTGGAAATCGAATTCGTCATCAATACTCGATCAAGAGGATGTTAATGAATCTACCAGCTGCAATATCGGCGAGAACACAAAAATACTCGGTCTCTGCTGGCAAGTGGACAATGATGAACTAACATACAAGATTTCGAGTACTACAAAGGAGCAGCGAACGACCAAGCGAGTCATTCTGGCTTTCGTAGCTCAATTATTCGATCCGCTGGGGCTGATTGGGCCTGCAACAATAAAGGCGAAAATCCTGCTGCAGCAATTGTGGCAATTACAATTGAATTGGGATGAATCTATTCCAACAGACCTACACACTAAATGGGAAGTCTACAAAAGGCAATTCTTGAAAATAAACGACATAGCAATTCCAAGACACGTGATCTGTTTGTTCCCCATCAGTATAGAATTACACGGATTCTGCGACGCGTCAACTGTCGCCTATGGGGCATGCATCTACATGAAATCAACAGACAAATCGGGAACCTCAGTCGTACGACTCTTATGCGCGAAATCTCGCGTAGCTCCGTTGAAGCCAGTCACCCTACCTCGTCTTGAACTATGTGGAGCTCTCCTACTCGCTCGCTTGTACAACAAAATAAAACCGGCACTCACGGTCGAAATACACACCACCACCTACTGGTGTGATTCAACTGTTACTCTGGCCTGGATAAAGGGTCAACCATGCCGATGGAAGGAATTCGTGCGCAATAGGGTAACGGAAATTCAGGACCTCACAAACCCGGAGAATTGGCGGTACGTTCAATCTGAGTACAATCCAGCCGATGTAATTTCACGAGGAACCGAGCCGCAACAATTAATCGACAGAAGCATCTGGTGGCACGGCCCCGAATGGCTCGAGGGAGACGAAGAGTCGTGGCCAAGCATGCCAAGCCCGCCGGTGTCCGAACCTCCGGAAATGAAGTCAATGTCAATTACGTTTACAACAATCGAATGCAACGATGACTGGTGTCTCAAATATTCGTCACTCCGAAAATTAATCAGGGTCGTAGCATGGATGATTCGTTTCACGACTAACTGTCGAACCATCGACCATGGACAACGACGCGCTGGAGCATTGGAACCTACCGAGCTACAAAACGCAATGGCAGTTTTGGTGAAACGTGCCCAACGACAATCCTTTGCAACCGAACTCAAGGAATTGGAGCACAATCGTCCCGTCGGTTCCAAGAGTAAACTATTGAGTCTCAACCCGTTCATTGATAAGGGCATCATTCGAGCGGGTGGACGTCTAAAAAACGCGGAAATGTCGTACAATCAACGATACCCGATAATACTTTCAACAAAGCATCCGCTAACACGATTAATCATTTCTCATTATCACCACCGAAATCTTCATTCCGGCCCATCAGCATTACTCGCGTCATTGCGAGAACAATATTGGATAATATCTGCAAGGAACGCTATTCGCAGTGTGCTACGAAAATGTGTCACCTGCTTCAAATTACGACCAACTAGTCCAACGCAACTGATGGCAAATTTACCGGCTGAACGAATCAAACCGAGTCGACCGTTTTCGTACGTCGGAGTCGACTACGCTGGTCCGTTTACGATCAAGGTCTCGCGCAATAAGACCACGAAGGCATATTTATGTTTGTTCGTGTGTCTAGCCACGAAGGCAGTTCATCTGGAGATCGTGTCTGACTTGACAACGTTAGCGTTTTTAAACGCGCTTAAACGATTTATTTCTCGGCGTGGTCGATGCCACACAATTTATTCAGACAACGGAACAACCTTTCTAGGAGCAAACAACTCAATGCAAGAATTCGCCGAACTATTGAAGAACAAGGCTCATCAGGACAAGGTAACCAGATTCGCAGCAGACGACCTTATCGCGTGGAAATTCATTCCACCTCACTCACCGCACATGGGTGGTCTATGGGAAGCGGCAGTCAAGTCAGCGAAAACGCACATCAAGGCGGTAATAGGGGATACAAGTGTAAGCTTCGAAGAACTATCAACAATATTCTGTCAGGTAGAAGCATGTCTAAATTCGCGCCCTCTATTTCCCCTATCATCCGATCCAAGTGACCTCGAAGTCTTGACTCCGGGGCACTTTCTAGTGGGAACGTCTTTAACGACTTTTCCCGAGGAAGATGTGTCAGACACTTCTTCAAACCGATTGAACCGATACCAATTAGTTCTAAAAATGTATCACGATTTCTGGCATCGTTGGTCGCGAGAATATGTCACGCAGCTCCAGCAACGAACAAAATGGAAATTGGAGAATTTAAACCACAGCGTAAAAATTGGCGCAGTAGTCCTACTACGCGATATTACTCCACCGCTCCAGTGGCGTCTCGGAAAAATAGTAGACACCCACCCTGGAACGGATGGACTTATTCGTACCGTGACTATAAAAACTATGAGCGGTACAATCCAGCGAACCTTGCCAAAAATATGCGTGTTGCCGACCGAATAGATGGCTCGTTAGATTATAAAAGGATTGTATTACGTATTTGTATTTAGTTATTCATGTTTTTTCGTTTATGCTTGGTTAGTCACAAGTCTTGTACCTTACTCGCCAGTTTGTACCTATTGAAAGACCATTCTTTCAAGCCCGCCGGTGTACACGCCGCGAGGGCGAAAATACATATTTTCATTAGATATTAGAGTTGAATGTCGCGTTGCTAGACTAATAAACAAAAAAGGGGTAATCGCGGTAGGCGTTAAAAAAGGGAAGAATCATTCGAGAATCAGTCCTCACGGCGTTCGCACGGGTCAGCAATTACGAGAATAAAGAAAATTAGAAAAAGGCTTAAGTGGTTATACTTCTGTATTTCCCAACTGAACACCTTGAGAAAAAAAATATTTTGCATATTTTACCCTGAAACGGACGTTCGACTTGCTCAATAAAATCTAAATTAATGTTTTTCTGGAAGGCTATAAAAAAACGCACATTTTCGTTTTTTACGAAAGTAAATACGTCAAATCCTGCCAAAGATACAGCCATTTGAATGAAAAAATGTTAAAAAATGGTAATCAATCAGAATAAACGTCAGAATTTTTCCAAAAATTTCGACACTCGGTGAATATTTTTCAACAAAGTAACTCGGTTTTTCAAAATTATTTGTGGATTTTTTTTACTGGCTGAAGCGACGTGGAATGCCTCATATCTAATACATCTTTTTAATCTTAATATTTCGTATAAAAAACATATTTTCAAACAAGCACTGCTCAACAAAATGAGCAGATAAATGTGTGCATCTGATTTGCAACCAACCACCGTCGTTCAACGTCAGATTTTTTTCTATTTTGCATTGAAATTGAGTCGATATCCAGCTGCCAAGCTTCATATAAAACTTTGTCGAAGGTATGAAGCAATCTGTACTCCATACAATTTAATGTTCAGTCAATTAACTTTCGAGCAATGGAGTGGACGGTTAGCAGCTAATGCAGTCGCCTCGATAAGAACAGCGATCAATTCATTGAATGGTACGACGACGGGACTGCAATGAAGCAGGTATTAAGGTCCGATCTGAGTGGGACTGAGAGTAACGCGCGAAGAAAGATCAATCATGAAAATGAGCGTTGGAAAATATAGCTGACCATTATTGCGACACTCGATCAGACGCGCTTATGATCAAGTCGCGGAAAAATGTGCCGGTAAAGACAACGACGGCAGAATAAAAATTAGGTCAGAAGTTTTTTTCTTTTACATGCAGATCAAGAAACAGGGGAATAAAATTAGTTGTAAAATAGATCAAAATATTCTAGTCACTTTCCGAATATTCTAGAATTTTAGAACGTTGCTATTACGATAATTTATGGACGAGTCGATTGTACATATTATATTTTACGTATTATATTATTATAATGCTGTTTTATTTTAGTAAGATTATGTTATTAATATGCAATCATATTTCTTTAATATAATACATGTATTAATACTACATTTTAACTATTTTGTCGATCGTATTCCAATATTAGGTTTTATTCGCGACTTTCCCCGCGGGTGTGTCAGAAATTCGGTCTGTGTATATGTTGCAAATGACTTTTAGGATTAATGGCTGTATTAAGGGTAACGGACTGAGGTATGTAAAAAAATTTTTTTTGTACTCAGAAAAAATAGACTAGTTCGTTTGAGTCTCTTATTGTGCCAACAAATATTTTATTGAAAAAATTGCATATTACATTATTGAGCGAATTATTCACTCCATCGAATTAACAAATGCTTGAAATAATTAAATATTTGAGTGCTTTGTCTTAATATTTCGTTGGACATCTGTGAATAAATAATTTTGTTGATCCGAGTGATTTTTTTCCCCGTTAGAATATTTCTGAAAACTCTTTTCCTATATATTTTAATACATACTCATAACATTTTTTTCTTAAATGACATACTCATAATCACTTATAAATTCTGAAGCGTATTGGTCCTGTCCGTTTTCAAAGTACACCGCATTTTCCTCTACAGCGAAAATTTGCAAAAACTTATAGAGATATCAATGCTTACACTACCATTTTGTAATATCGGTAAGATTGACTATGTTTTACATATACATTGAGCTAATTCAGTTGACACCCCAAGAAAGTTGATATTTCGATATCGTTACAAGGTCCACGTTGCATTACCTCCGACAGCATTATCGGGATATTCGATCCATTGCCGTATTGTAACGGTACAAAAATGTTCATAAATTCGCGATCTTATTGCCCTGATCTAGACCTATGAAAACATTTTTCTTTTCGATCTGTCGATTTTACTTTTTATATTTTGTTTCTTTCGTTTTTATATCTTTCCTTTAATTTTTCACTTTTTCTTTATTTTTAAATTCCCCTCTCATATATTCCTGCCATGATTCATTTGCGTTTCATTTTTTCTTCGGATTGTATTGTTCTTCTTTCTATTGTTCATTCGTTCTTTCTATTTTCAATTTATTCTTTATACTCTTACTTTGTCATTCTTATTGGCTATTTTTCATTCCTTTTTTTCGTTTCTTCCTTTTATATTTCTTTTCTACCCTATTTGTCGTGTTTCTTTGATGTTTTATTCCTATTTTACTATTTTCCTTCCTATTTTAAATATATCCTTCTACTTTTTATTTTTTTCGTGCTAATTTTTGTTTTTACGTTTTTATTTTTTCTTTCCTGGCTTAAGGGATCGTCTCAGTGTGACCGTCCGAAAAATCACTGATTTTTGCGATTTTTTTTTTAAATGTTCAAATAAACTAATCGGTCCGGTTTTTTTTTAATAAATAAATACATTCAAGACGAATACAAAATGATTTTTTTTATGTTTATTTATTGAATGTACAATAGTTAAATAAATTGTTGAAATGACACGTAATAAAAAAAGGTCCTGTACGGTTTCCACGATTGCGGCCGCAATTTTGATCTGAAACAAAAATTTCAAAAAGATTAGTAATCTGTAGGAAAGTCGCTATCGCGCTATGGAAGGGTTTTTTTTCAATTTAATTTGACGAAATGGCGGCGGTTTGAACAAAAAGTATCGAATTTGGCCTTTTTTCTCAACAGTTTTTCGTAAAAAAAAAATAGGAAGATTTCCAAAAAAAAGCTTCCATAGCGCTATAAAGAATGACGTTAAAAATGTTCTCTTCAAAGGGGAACTAGATATCTTCAAAACTCTTCCTTTGAGAGTGGAAACCGTTTTGAAAAACACTATTCTGAGAAAAACGCGTTTAAAGATTGAAGTTGGAAAATTTTTAGATAAATCGTTTACTTACGATTAATCCGCGATGCCAGGTCCATACAATTACAGTGTATACTATCCGATAATGCAACAAAAAAAATCGATTTTTCGAAAATTTCACACTGAGACGATCCCTTAAATGTTTCTTTCGTATTTTTAATTTTCGCTTTCTATTTTTGATTTTTCCTTTTTATTTTTCATTTTTCCTCTCTATTTTCCTGTCTTTTTGCTCCGAGGCATTCGATTATTAATAGAAGGAAAAAACTGTACGTGGTGAGTCGCGTTATCACGGATAATAATAAAAACAGTTATCACAGGTCTGCGGCAATATGAGCGACCGAGAGCGTTGGGTGCACGCGTATTTTGCGTGTATTACGCAAGCCCAGTTTGCCGCGAATGATTGAGCTAAGTGGTGGGAACAATGGGCCCGCGCTATTCATCAAGTTGCGTATAACCCCGTTACGTCCACTAATCCGTTACATCCGCGGTAACTTTATCCTAATTGGTCTCCATACACAACGCGTGAACACGCGTTTCTTCTTCTCCTTTTTTCTCCCATGCAGCAGGTCAATTTCCTTCTTCCGTGACTCAGCGTCATTAATTTTCCGTTTTAATCATCAGATAAATCTCAAGAAATTTACACACTCAATGTTCTCGATAATGCGAGGAAGGGCCTCAAATGTATTCATTTTTTTTCTGATGAGAGTATTGGGATGACGAGATCCTGATTTTACCCACAATTATTAAATAGTCTTGACAAATTTGAGATTTTTTTAAATTGTGAAATATTGATAAGCATTGAAGATGTTACAATCCGCACCCACTGACGAATCAACAATTTCAGTCTAAAAAATCCTGAAGATAGCCTAAGGGGGCGTACTCAAATTACGTAACGCTAAATTCCCAGATTTTCGACCCCACGTACGTAGGACCGTAACAGCTGGTCGGACCCCTTCCTTCCCCGCAAATTGAGTTACGTAATTTACGTACGCCCCCTTACCTCGCCTCAACAAGTTTGAGGTAAATGGAATTTGCCTTCGTTTTTCCCGACTCCGGACTACTGATTGCCCTAAAACGCCCACGCCCTATGTTCTTGTAGCGATTAAGCTTCACCCGTTTTCTTGACCGCAACTGAAGTGTGGAATATTACATCAGAATTGATCAAACGGATTGCACCGATCGAATCGATTATCCTTATTCAGGGGCCCGCATAAGCTTGAAATTTAAGAAATACGATTTTGTTATCGCGTCGTTTTTGAGCCTGCAGTGTTAACTTTCTTGGCAAATCAGTTTTCGCGAAAATATCGACGACTTTTGTGAAATCGCTGCGAATGAAATTGTTTTTTTTTTGTCGAAAATCGAACTTTTTTTTCTACAGCTTGGCTTTTTTGTAATTTTCAAAATTTCAAAAAATATCCACGCATACGAAGGTTTTAATATTATACTAAAAGTGAACTTTTCATTTTGCACTTCAGATGAGCCAAGCGGCCTGATGAGTCAAGCTGGATTGGCCATCCAGCAACGGGGGCACATTGTTTAAATAATAATAACTTCATTGTTTAGGAATATTTTTCAATTGAAAAAAAACCTCAAACTTGCCAAGACTGTGTATTAATTATGTGTAAATGCCCGACCTCGTCATCTCAATAGTCTCATCAGAAAGAAATATCGAAAAACAACCGGTTTTCTGGGCTCCAAGCGGATGCAAACTGGTCAACGAGCGCGTCCCCCGCGGATCCTCTCCATTGAAAAACAAAAGAAAAAGTGTAATGCTCAAGAATGATGGATCGCGAGACTCGAAGGACTCCGAGCATCTCGTTGCATTTATTTAAACTAATAACCGTTATTTACATATTTGTATTCTTCGTCGCACATCCTCGAACAATTATATCCCCTCATCCTCTCATCCCGACGAATATAAACGCAACTCTTCGGTTTCTTGTAGAAGTGCGAACTCGCAATTCTTTGCTTTCGCACAGAAGTGCAATTGTTGCAAAAGTTGCAAAAGTTATAATTATTCAAATTTAATGTCGGATGAATTGTCGTTGGCTGGAATACGATCCATATGCAAAAAGACACACGTCAGTAAAGAGCATCCATGGAAGGTTTTCGGAATTTTTCTCCCAGATGGCTCACCCCCAAGTGACCTGAAATTTTCGCACTCGACGTTTGGCTACTCGAGAAAGGATTTTGTTCCGCCCAATATTCGTTGTTGGAAAGCAGAGATTTTTTTTTAATGAAAAAACCGCATCTACTCAGAACGGAGAACTGCGATCGAAAACGTTACAAAATGACGTTTCGCTCAAGGTAGTCGCAAATAGAAGAGTTCATCGACCTGGCCACACCGGAAACACGCATTTTTACCGTTATTATGCCGTGGAAAAATAGCTGAGAGAAATAGCGAAAACTATCGTGCAGGTAATTGCTGATGATTGTGGAAAAAAATCTGTGTGTGTGTCGCTTTTCTCATTCTGTATCATTTCGATTTTTTTGCGTTACTGAAGTAATCGACGGCATCATCGCAGTTATCGTACGTTGCAATGCAAAAAAAAAACGCCAACAAACTCAAACAAATTGTCAATATGACCAGTGCAGTGTCATCGCATGCGACGCAAAACGACGCAAAAATCCCAAGTAATCGCCAATGTCATCAGTGATCGTCCGATACAACCCAAAGCAATCCAAACAAACTCAATGATATTGTCAATGTCATCAGCGCAGTGTTATGGGATCCAATGCATAACGACCAAAACAAACCCAAACGAATCGTCAATGTCATGAGTGATCGTCTAATACAATACAAAGCAACCCAAACAAACTCAATGACATTGTTAATGTCATCAACGCGTGTCATCAGATGCAATGCATAACGACAAAAAAAACCCACCGAATCGTCAATGTCATCAGTGATCGTCCGATTCAACACAAAGCAACCCAAACCAACCCAATCAAATCGTCAATGTCATCAGCGCAGTGTCATGGGATCCAATGCAAAACGACCAAAGCAAACCCAAATGAATCGTCAATGCCATTACTAATTGTCGGGTGCACTACAAAGCAATCGAAAAAAACTCAACCAAATTGTCAAAACAATCGCGATAATCGTCCGATATATTTCGTCCTATCATCGACAATGATTCTTCCCAATAAAATTTTACAATTAATAATTACATACAATGAAAGCGCTCCCGCTCGCTAAACTTAGATACACATGTTAATCGCTATGTTTCTAAACGCTCTTGTCGGACATGTTGCTTCTGATGCTCCTGCTGCTGTCTCTCCTCTGTGGTCCGCGAGTGTTTCTCTGATTTCTCGTCGGCACTGGTGGCTCCCGTTCGCTCCCGACCCTCCTCAGGCTCGTGTCCCTTTCGAGGCTTCCTCTCTTGCCCTTTGGGGTCCGGGGCCCCCGGATGTTCGTGTACACGACGTAAACCGCGAGAATACCCACCGAGAGCATTGCCACTCCCACTCCGCTTACCGTTCCGACCTGGAGCGTTCCCAGAAATTAAAGAACTTCGCCTAATGCCCCGAAAAACACCTTCGATGAATCGTTCGAATCGCGATTTCACAATTAACACGAGGCTTGAACCTTTCACCGATCAATCTTCAAGGACACCGATCACGAATTTCAAGATTTTAGCTTATTTTTCTGTGCGTTTTTTAATTTTTACTCGCCAGTCAGATTGAAGCGATTTTTTTTATCTAATCGAATGCGGCGTTTTTGAACAACCCAAAAAGTGCATCATTTCATTCGATGTATTAACGTGTCTGACAAAGAAATTAGTATCCTTTAATAGCAAATGGTGAAAACCTCGACGTGCCTTCAGAAATAACATTTATAATTATGATAATAATAAAAAAAAACAACAATACTAGTTGATGACAATAATAATAATAATAATAATAATAATAATAATAATAAAGGTGCTAAAAAATAATAAAAGTAAACACAATGATAGAAAAAAATATTGATAATAATAACAATTAGAATAATAAAACCGAAAAGAACAACAACGATGCTAGGTGATAATAATAATAAAAACAATGCTAAAAGGAACATGAAAATTTAAACAATTAAAACTACAATAGAAGCAACATAAAAAATAATATATTTATTGATAATAATATATTAGTTGATAATAATGTATAAATGAATAATAATATTTTAATTAAAAATGGTATATAAGTAACAATATTAAAGGTTTCTCACCATAGTCCACCATTCGCTTTCATCGATATTGGTGAACAGGACCCTAGCCGCCTCGTCCTCGTCTTCCGCGTGCATAAATTTGATCTCCTTGGTCGTGGTAGCGCATCCGCTGCGTGTTCGCCTCTCGTTGGACAATATGCGCTTGATACTTCGTGGCAGAACGTCATTGCCATCGCCATTGTCGTTGTCGTTGTCGTCCCCGACGTTGTCTAGATTTTCGTCGTTGGCGTCTTCCGCCACGGACGAACTCTCCATCCAGTCTATCTTGGCCTGACCATTAATCACGTTCACGTGTCCTAGCTGCTCCAAAGCACCGATCTTGCTCTTCACAGATAGGTGCATCGTTTTACTTGCCGATTGAATCTCGGCATTCTGAACGGTTATTACGTTCGACAATACGTTGTTCCAATCAACGGGATTCAGCTGATTCCGGCACTTCTTTTTCTTGTTGCTACGAGAGGGGGTGGAAGAATTGAAGTGTATTGTTTGATGAGGTTGCTCGGTTTTATAGTATTTTTGGTTATTTATTTCTTTGTATTTAGCGATATTTCTGTCGATAACAATTCGGAATATGGTGTTATGTTAAGGGGGGTACCACTGTGACAGGTAAAAAAATTGGTTTCTTTGCATTTTTTCAAAGTATACATTTTCAAAAATACGCGAAAAAAACGTTCAAGTTGATGTATTGAAAATTTACCAAGTTACTTGCGATTTGGTGGCGGCAGGTAGCGCAACGATTTATATCTACTAAAACTTTCAATCGCGTTTTTTCTTGAAACGACTTTTTCGACACGGCCGGAATCATTTTCAATTTTGAAAAACCACCATTTCCGCAATTGCAGTATCTATCGTTTTACGTAGCTGTTTTTTGAATTTAGTTATTTTTAGGCTCTCGAACTAAAAAATTCTATTGTGATTTTTTTTTAACGGTTACATACAATGAGACCTACATTTATATAGATTATAAAACTTGTTTATTTTTATTTTTCAGACCAATCATTGTCAAGTTATCGACAAGGCCGTTGGACCACATTTTTTTACATCGGGCCTATTATACCTCAATGCCGTTGTTAATTTTTTTTTTCAAATAAAAATTTACTGGAACTACGTTCAATGTTTGCTTAAGAACATACTTTTTTTCCAAGTCCCAAATAAATAATCTAGTTGACAAAAAATTCTGAAAAACGACCTTTTCGGCACGGCATGGTGGTGTCCGCTCTTAAGGGGTCCGCATGGGCTTAACATTTCGAGAATACGATTTTTTGTTGCACAGATTTATGGTCTAAGGTCTTCGCTTCAATTTGCGATGAAGATTTAGTAAAAATTCCTAAAATTGACCGAGTTATGATGAATTTTGTGAAGTCAGATCTCCCACTACGGCGAACCCCCCTACTGCGATTTGCCTTTTTTTTTCTTTTGCCTTTTTCTCGAACACTATGCTTTATGAAACGGTGTGAGTCGTATCTAAAAATTTATTCGTCCGCTTCACTTGAAATTTGGCAAGAGCATAATTTATAACCATTTCTATCGTATGACCGGATTATTTTTTCATATGTTTATCCATTCATTAATAACTGATCAAAGTTGCTTTTTTTCCTTCGAAAATCGACTTATTTTTTGGACCGGTGGCATTTTTGTATCTAAAGAATTTCAAAAAAATATCGGGCAATACGAAAGTTTTATTATGATACTAGAAGTACATTTTTCTTTTCAGATGAGCCTAGTTGCCAGAAGCACCTACACCTGGCCTTGCAGCACGATGGCACTTTGTTCAAATAAAAATATCTTCATTGTTTTTCGATATTTTTCAATTTCGAAAAACTCAAATTTGTCAAATGTATTATTATTTATTATTATTAGCACTATTATATTTTTTAATAATTCAATGTTCATATTTAATTGAGTTGACTATAGATATTTATAATTTAGGTAATATATAATTTAATCAATACAATTTAATATTTATAACTCAGTATAAATATTTTTCTATTCAAAATGATTTCAAACTTGGCAAGACGTATTGTTATTTATTATTATTATTATTATTATTATTATATGGACGTGGGATACGTGCACCGTTGCGCGGTTTATTAAAACGTCGAACGTGCAATTATGTCAGCCATTACAACATCTCGTATTAATTAAGGAACGCCCGATCAAGATAGCGTGCATCATGATAATGCCGCGTACGAGTTTAGTTCGAACTGCGTTTTTTCGTTGCATTTTTCTCATTTTTTGCGCTTTTTACAGACGCGCCATTGGCTCAACGAAAAACACGTAAACAAATGATTATATGGGGCATCGTACGCAGCCTCGAACACCCTGAATACATAATTATAGTCTGTATAATTGTATTTGACATACGATAATTATATATGTGAACGAATAACTGTATTTATGTTTTTTTTCCCTCGACAGCCGTGCACACGAATAATTGAGAATTACGCAATTTGAAAATACACGATAGGGAAGGTGAACAGAAAAGTTTATGAAAAAAAGAAAAGATAATCACCCGGTACCGTGCGGACATCGTTAAATACGCGTATTGTTGTGGAATCGGTGAAATGGAACTTGTGAAAAGAATTATAAATAACAAAGAATTGCCAAGGTCGATTAAAAATAAAATTAATATTAATATTAAGGGGAGTAGCGTAAAAGCTATTAAATAAATATTAATCGAAGAAGCGCATTATAAACCACATCGTAAATAAAAAATAATTTGATTGAAATTCGAAGTTCGAAAATATTGAAAATAATGTTTCACTGTTATCGACATAAATTCACTTAGGAAAACTCAATGCAAACGAATTCCGCGAATTTCCTGGAGCGGGGAGGGGGGGGCAGACGAAAGCGTCGAATCAATTCAAGGATTTCTGGTAGCCACGCAACTATACATTAGAAAAAATGTCCCCCTGTCGTAGATTTCTTACCACAAACTATCGAGAGCTTTGGCGTAGACCTTGATGGCCTCCTCGATCCATCTGACCTCCCTCAGCTCTTCATCGTCGTATTTGCCGATACCCTCGTCGCCGGTCCACCATCGCGACTTTTCCATTCTCTCTTCGAGGCCCTTGAACTCGTTTCTGGTTGACAAAAAAATCGTTCGTTTTCCGTTCAATCACCGGAATCCTAGATACTGCAGTTTTTTTTACAGAAAGTGACGTGAGGTGCAGTGGTTTGTCATTTTAACATCCAGAAAAAAAATTATTACGAAAAAGCCATTTTCTGCTAATTTAATTGGGTCGCAGATAACATTTTCTTGACAGGTGGTGACGTAAGGTGCATTGGTTGCGTGATTTGAAGTTTAAAAAAAATCCATTACGAAAACGCGACTTTCAGTGGACTAACCTTTCGTCGCAGATAACATTTTTCTGGCAGGAAGTGACGTAAAGTGCAATGATTTCTTAATTTCATGTCCGAAAAAAAAATTATGAAAAAGCGAGTAATAAAAAGCAGGTAAATTTTTTTTCGTCAGGAAGTAAGTCAAAGTGCAGTGGTTAGTTAATTTTTAATTTAAAAAATAATTGTGTACGAGCTTTTTTCTGTGGATTAAATTTTCGTTGCACATTTTGCCTGTCGATTAAATCATGAAAAAATATCTGACCCGGCAAACCGTACTGTAAAAATAGTCGCTCAAGTTTCCAATCGTAAATTCCGCAATCAAGGTTTTTTGCGCTCGTTTGAGATCCGTTTTTTTTTCCCGCTTCCAACGAACAACAGTTTCTCTCCGCGACTTCGCGTCCCATCTTGAGAACAATTCAATTGCGTCTCGAAACCATTTTCGCGCTCATCGAGCCGTGGTGGATTCTAACTTCGCGCGAAGTGTAAAGAAATCCCCGCTTCGGAGAAAAAAAAATCCCATCCAAGTGTGGCTACGTCGAGGTGATGACAAGACCGGAAGCCGGGAGGAACACCCGAGAATGCAGCAAATACGCGAGGCCTTCGAGGGAATTGTTAATTTAGAAGGAAGCAAGAGAGAGAGAGGGAGGGAGAGAGAGAAAAGAACGTTTCCACTCTCGATTTTACCGCAACTTCTCGTTTTCGAGGACGAAGGTCCTGACGAGTGTCGACAAGAGCGTCCTGTTCCCCCTGCCCCACCTCTGTCGTCGCTCACTTGTATCGTGTTGTTCATGCTTGTTGTAATTAGTAGCGAGTACTTGCTACATTGTCGGAACGACTGTTCTTTACGTGGAACAAACGTCCTTACACGCTTCGCGATCAACTTGGGAGCGCTCGTTAAATTTTCATGTTTCCGAGCAGTTGTATATCGTGATAAATTTCCATACACACATATATATATGTGCGTGTGTGTGTGTGTGCGCGTACGTGCGTGCGTGCGTGTGGGTGTGTGTGTGTAGATATGGGACATTTCACGCCACTTCAGGTAGCCCATTTTTGTTTTTCCTATTTTTTTTTCTGTAAAATTGTCCTCCATGGCAGGAATATCCACACAGATTTGTAGATTTTTATTTCGTCTATTTTAGGAGTTACAATTTTCCAAAAAATGTAGATTTCAGAAATTTTGGAAACGTTTAAACACTGATAACTCCTGAACTAATTGAGATATCGACAAGTCACGATGTAATTTTTTTTCATTTCAAAGCACACTTTGGTTATAAAATATGAAAAAATGATCAATTATCAATGTTAACTTTTTTTTTGCTTCTAAAGTGAACACTATTTTTTAAACATGATTGCCTTTCTTCATTTTTTTTCAAAATATTCTCTGAAATAGAGTGACCTATGATTTTTAAGACTAGTCTTATCGTAAGCCTATTTGTCTTTGTATTTTTTTCGAAATACTCATATTTTTAGAAGATTTTTATCATTTTAATCTCCAATAATGCTATTAATAATTTTGTCATTTTCTATTCGGCTTCGTCAGGCCTGACACGGTTTATTTTTTGTTTGTGAAGAATTTATTTTTTTAAAATTATTTTGAATAAAAAATCTTTTCTTTTCGTTAAATTCATTATCAAAATTATGCATAAAAATTAAACAATATTAGGCCGTGATATTTGTCGATATCTCATGTCGATGCCTCCTTAAAGAGAAAAGAGAAAAATCTAAAAATTGGTGTGGATATTCCTTTCATGGTGTACAATTTTACAATAAAAACTCACTAAAACCAGAAATGGCCGGGGGCACGGGCTAGGTGAAATGGCGTGGAATGGCCCGTATATATATTTATAGCTAGACAGATCTATTGATAGGCAGATGAAAATACAGGATAATGATGATAAAGAATTCTTGAGTAAAAATTGTAGTTGTTTAATATTTAGTCGTTAACATGTGTATATATACACATATATGTATATAGTAAATATTTCCTCATTTATTTACATTATAAATCGTCGAGCACACATTTGATTTTTTACGGTATCGAAAATGATTTAATTTTTGGTACGTTTTTGATATAAAATATTATTTCATTCAAAATTTATATATACATATTTTACATATAGATATGCACGGATGCACGTATATAGATGTGCACGGATAATAAAAGTGTCTCACCAGCCTTAAAATGTTAGCATTTTAAGGGTGGTGAGAAAAACAAAATATGTGTTTAACTATTTATATTGTAAATGAATCAATGAACCGACACTGGTGGATGGGCGGTCGGGCTCGTCACTGGCGGTACTTCGAGTTAAGCAGCATTGTGCGTGACCACCATTGGGAGCGGTGACCGCTTAGCTTTGAGGCTAGCGCATCAGCAGCGAAGTTTAGCTTCGAGTGTCATTCCGTCTTAAGTCTGCACTAGAGAATCACGAGAATATAGAGCCGTCTATACCGGCACGGGTTTTCCCACAGTTTCCCCGTCCCCTCCGCAAAGACGGTGTAGTGTAGTGTAGCTTAAGGCAGGAGCCTGAATTAGAAGGTCCAACAAATCGTTTTTTTTTGCTAAAATCGATAGATAAACTATCCAAGAATATATTTCCAAAGTTACAGAGGCCAATTGTAAATATTTTTGAAGATACAAGGCCAAAAGCAGTGAAGCGATTGATATTTGATATATTCATATTTCCTTCTATTGAAAACTTTGAAGCGCGTTGTCTCCAGTTTTCATTTACACGATTTTTCCAAATAGCTTGATAGCAAAAAAAAACTAGATGACCTATTGAATCAAACAAAAGTTTGTTTTCTTCAGTATGAGAATCTCTTCAAAGTGAATTAAAAGGGTCGTTGAAAAAGCCTTTTTAAATAGTTTTTATAGCACGTTAAAGTGTTTTTTTAAACACATTTTTTTCAATCCTGAGAGAAGTTATAATTACACGATTTTTTCAGCTTTTTCTTAATTCACCCGAAAGAAAAATATATGAAAATTGAAAATTTTGTTGGTTTATTTGGTTCAGTCAAGAATTACGTGCTGCATCTTTCCCGACGATTGGGGCCTGCAATGGCAAGACGCACATGGAGTAGGCTGATAAATCTGCAGCCATTTATTGTTTCCTGTTGAACATTTTTTTCACACATTTCAAATATATATAAAAAGATACCTCAATGTTTACGGGGCTCACTTTTTTTCGTGTCTGAAAAAATTCCCGAAAAAACGCTTTTTTGGACCTTCGAATTCAGGCTCCCGCCTTAAAACGACTGTGGACGCAACGGAAGTTAGGTTAGATTAGCAAAGTGCGGGTAGGGAGTGATAGAAAGGGTTCAATAGGGAAGGGTTATACGTAAAAACCCGTTAGAGTAAACGTTGGAACTCAGGAATTGATTGAATTCATTGTAAACGAATCAATAAATATTTAGACACCCCATGTATTTACAATTAAAAAAAATGTATATGTATTTCCTTATTATTATTATACTTATGTAAATTTTAATAAACTTTCAAATAAAAATCGATTAAAAATACCCATGAATGTTCTTGAAATGTAAATATATATATTGTATATACGAACACCCCAGCGATATAAAACGCAAAGTCGAAATTCAAATTCAACATTACGGTGACCGAAAACTGTGTGTATTTTTAAGAAAAATTGAATAAAAGCAACGACTGAAATTCCGGTAGAAAAAAGAATCACGAAACAATCAATCAAGTTATTACGAGACACCTTGTAACGCGTGAATTTTACGCGATCGCGTTAGTGACAGCGCAATCCGGATCGACGTAAAAAAAATGTATCTATACGTCAGCCGTACGGTGATCACGCATGTTATACATTAATATTAAAACGTGGTCTCGACGGATTTGAGAAAGGAGGAAAAATAAATAAAATGCGTTCAACGATATCGTGCACCATGTACCTACCTCGCGTCCTCCAACAGGACAATCGTGTTTGACGAGTTGACGCTATTGATGTAATTCTCGAGATTTCCCTCGCTCGATATCAGCACAGTCGCGTTCACGACCTTTTTGAAAAAGTCGGCGGGCGGCTTGCCAATGTGAACAATTTGCGAGGTCAAGTCCTCTTCATCGTTGTCGTGTACCAGCACGCAGAGTCCCCGCGCGATCGCGTTGCTCGTCAATATTTTCGCAATGCTCTGCACGTCGTCCTCGTTGTCCTCGTCGCTGTCAGCAATGAGCGTGAAGGACTTCCATTTCAGTGTCTCCACCACTCGGAGAATCCCCTTTTGACAGTTGATCGATCGTCAAAATGGGTGCGAAGACGCATGCTCATTTTTAAGCGTGTGCAAATCGGGATGAAGATCAGTATGGAAATCGGTGTAGCAATCATAATGGAGATCGGCATGAAAATCATTATCGACATCGGTATGACGATCGGTATGGCAATCTTTATCGCGATCGGCACGAAGATCGGTATGGCGATCGGTATGAAAATCGTGATAGAGATCGGTATCGAGATCGGTATGAAAATCGTGATAGAGATCGGTACGAAAATCGTGATCGAGATCGGTATGACGATCGGTATGGCAATCATTATCGCGATCGGCAAGAAGATCGGTATGGCGATCGGTATGAAAATCGTGATAGAGATCGGTATCGAGATCGGTATGAAAATCGTAATCGAGATCGCTATAAAGATCGCCATCAAAATCGTTGGGAAAATCAAAATCGCTGTCTATACAGGATGTCCCGTATTTGAAAAGAGCGATGGACATTTTAATCGCCGAGCTAGCAACTGCTCATCGAGGAGCGATCGCTCAGCCGATTAAAAAGCGATCAAAGACTATCATCAAAAGCGACCAACCTGCGCGACAAACGAGTCGGACTCTTTGACGAGGTGATGCAGATATGGCGAGGTCGACGGTCGCCTAAGGATGTGAGGTATTCCCAATACCGATGTTATCTTGTGCACGGCATCGGCATTAGTAGCGGTATCAGGGCCGATCATTCCTAAAACAAGACAGGATAAAAATGTCCTTCGTCTCGTGAGCTCAGGAAAAAAGAAACGATCGAACGCATAGTAGTACCCAAGTAGTACGGTGGATGAAGGCAGTTCATGTCAGCCCAGACGAGAGCTTTCATGGCTGACTTGACGGCCCCGGTCAGACTTCCGCACGTATCCATCACGACGGCTTCTGCAACAGCATCAAGAACCATTGCCATGAGCCTTGCTCGGATCAGTGTTTCACTTGAACTTACCGATTTTATAGCCGTTTGTAGAGTTGTTGTGTTCATCCACCAGAAACTTGACTGCCTCGAAAAGGAGCACGCCCTTGGGGGATACTTTTTGACAGGCGGGATCATCGTGGACCGCTGTCAGAACGGATATCTGCACGCGGTTGGGACACTCGGTTCGTACACCGCAGGTGCACGCTGCCAATATGCCAAAAATGGCCAACATGGCGCGAGCATTCGCCATTGTCACTGATCGAACAGTCGCTTGATAAAAATAAACAACAACCTAGTGGCCACCCATGAGCGATGACAGCGACTTCCGGCACTGTCGCGCTAATTTTCTAACCCCCTGGTACTTGAGTCTCTTTCCCTCTTGGGGTCAAATCTACGGTACGTTTCGCGTTAACTTTCGTCTGATTTATCGCTACCGACGGCTCTCGGCTAACTGAGCTTTTCACTGGAAGTGCGAACCTTGGTATTGAAAAATGCCAGCTTTATAGGGAAGCCACTGGTGACGTGCGTAATGTATTTCTAGGGTTTTAGAAGCGAGGTCGAGGATCAATTGTTCTCATGTAATAACCCGAGTGGTTCAGAACCCGCGACCATCATTGACCTCTCAAGAAAGAAAATCAAAAAATTCCAACTTCGCCAATTAGGAAATTTCTGTGTCGTTGATGATCCAAAATTGCCAAGATCGCGAAACTAGACTTCTATTTTCCAATCAACGAGTCATTTTTTATAACAAGCTGGTCGAATGTGAAGGTATAAGGGGGCTGCGTGAGTTTGAAATTTCAAAGTATGATTTTTCGTCATCATTTTGTAGCCTAGAGCCTTGACTTTAATCGGTAAGAAATATTTTGTAAAAAAATCGAAAAATTTCCCGAGGTATGACGATTTTTGTAAAGGGTCAGATTGTTGTTTCGCATTTTTCTCGAAACTATGTTTTATGGAATGGTCCTTAAGTTGTATCTCAAAATCTATTCATTCGATTAACTTCAAATTCGAATAGAGAGTTTACTACGTTTTCTGTCGTGCGACCAGATTATTTTTGTATATGTCTGTCCACTCGTTAACAACAAATGATCCAAATTCTTTTTTATTGTTGAAAATCAAACTTTTGTTCTTTACCTTGCCAACCTCGTGATTTTTTGAATTTCAAAAACATATCCTTGCATACGGATTTTTTATTATTACACTAAAAGTAGGTTTTTGAATTTTCCATTTCAGATGAGCCCAAGTGCCAGAAGCACCTACACCGATTGGCTATGCAGCAACGGTGGCACTATGTTTAAACAATAATAACTACATTGTTTCTTAATAATTTTCAATTAAAAAATAACTCACACCTGGCAAAACTGTATTAATAGGGTATAAAAGCCCGACCTCACGGTTCCAACACTTCCATTTTTTTTAAATTATGAAAATCGCCCTTTTTGAGCCCCCAAGTAGACTCGTTAAAAAAGAATTTGTCCTCATCGTCATAACCAATGATTTTCTTCGATTTGACGTTTGCACTTGACATTCTGGGTGGCCCATGAGAACCACTTCTAATTGACTTAGTCACTTAAGCTCGTTTGAACAACGGACGGTTCTACGTATATGCAAGTGCCCGAGATTCGCAGATGCGCTCACTTCACCTTGTGAAACCCCTTTTTTTTACATAAGCTGATATCGGAATTACGAACTAAAGACCCATTGAATAATCTTTAAGTCGTGGGGGATCAGCGAAGTTAGTCATTCAACCAAGATGCCTTGGCGACTTTTTAAGGGGTTACCCCCACTTGCGATTTTGAAAAAATCGATTTTTTTTATTGCATTTTTTTGAAGTGCAATTTGAAGTGCAGTTTTTTTTTATGCCCGGAATAGAAGACTCTATGTAAGTTTACAAAAAAAAATATTTTCTTCGTGTAAACTGAAATTGAAACTTTAAACGCTTTTTTCTCAAAATGGCATTTCTGAAGTCGGTGACCAAGATTACTCGAACACTAATGAACCGATCTTCTTGAAATTTTGCAGGCTTATTTAATACATAAAAATGTAGTCTTTAATCGTACGATTTTTTTCGTTAAAATCGAACCATTAACTTTGACTATCCGCCATTTTGTGAAAAATGAATATTTTTTAAAATCCTTCGATTAAAGACTAGTTTATACTTATATTTGACTAAATCCATCCGCATTTTTTTTTCAGATGATCTACTTCGCCGCAATGTTGGTGACCGCAAATCGTGTATATAAAAACATTATTTCATTGACGGCCATTTGCCACTAAACAATGTAATATTTTTCAATAAAAAAATTACTGAAAGTTCTTCAAGATGTGTTCTTTAAGATGGTATATTGATCGATTAAAAAAGTTTTGTAGTTTTCTTTAAAAAAATTCATGAAAAAGGCCTTTTTTGCGCTACAATTGGGGGTAACGCGTTAATGGTAAATGAGGATTATGAAAAACGAATACGAGTCGATAGAAAAAATAATACATCGAGACCTATTGTCATTCGTTGTAAGATACACGATTTGTCTATCGTGAAAAATGTACACTCATCCTATAGCTTGATCATGTATTCAGAACGCTACGACGTCTGCTCGCTGATTTAATTTGTTACGTGCTGTTCTTCGATTCATTACGAAGATTAATATCAATCAGTATTATTGGCCCATGAATATTCGACTCATTCGATTTCATCAACATCCGCGTCGTTGTGTTCCAAGTGTAGCGATTGATTTTCGCAAGAAAATCGACGCACGCGTGGACGGTTTTTGTGAGATCGGCCCTCATTTGCCGATTTTTAACAAATCGGCACTTATTTGCCGATTTTTAACAAGTCGGCACTTATTTGCCGATTTTTATCGAATCGGCTCTCGTATGACGATTTTTTTTATTGGCACTCATTTGCTTATTTTCAAAAAATCGGCATTCATTCGCCGACTTTTGTGAAATCGACAATCATTTGCTGATTTTTGTGATATCGGCACTAATTTGCCAATACGCAGAAATAATTAGCAATAATTGCGACCGTGGCAACACGAATCAGCACTCGTTCAGGAGATCTCGCTCACTTCCGGAAAAAAGCGTCTCTTTTTCTATCGGACAAAAACAAAGCGTCGTTATTGTTCCCTGTATCGGAAAAGCAATAACAATAAGCCTAGTCTATCATTGGCAATTATTTCTCCCTCCGCACCGGCACAATTTCCGAAGAATGTACACTCGTAAAAATGCCGAAAGGTATTACGCCTGGAACAAGCCTCGCTGTCGATCATTCGAGTACGAGAAGAAAAATCAGCGGCCCAAATCGACCGTCTCTGTTCCTCTAATTACATATTTAAGCCTGATGTTATAATCAACATTTTCCGAATACGAACGCCAACTTATGCAGTTATTGCCAACAGTCTTGCACAAAACGATTACTCAAAGTCATACATTTCTGAAGCAGTTTAGTTTCACTATAAACTTCTCTAGTACCTTTTATTTTTGAAAAAACATACCATCTTCAGTATTGCATATTTATCTTACATCCACTCATAAATTGCAATAATGGACTACGTACAGTTATGTTAAGACCTAAGTTTCTACTCTAATAATCATATTGAGTGTAGAGCAAATCATAATTGTTAAAATTATTTTTCTGCTTCTTCAATTATAAAAATACCGGTAAAATGTTAAATTCTAATCAAATGGACCATACATCGTTAGAACACTATACACACGCACATAGAGGTACGCAATTATTTATTTATAATCATTTTTCGTATTATCTGTAGATCTCGATATGCAGCCGATACTTATGAGAATTATTATTATTATTCGCGAATTATACAAAAAAAACATTGTTGTTACATATTATTATTATTATTCTTTATAATTATTATATAAATATTGTTATATGTTGTATTTAAATAATTACAAATTATTATTATGCCTTACAAACTACCTTATAAATTATAATTATTATAGACCCATACGCATGAGTAATATCACTTCTAATTAATATTAATTCTTATTGTCGAATTATGTATAAATTTAAAAATGTATACATATATATTTATTTTTATTTTATTTTTATATATTATTTCTATTTTATACACTCATATTATTATTATATATAAAACTCTGTTCGCAAACGAAGCCCTTAATTATCCGTAATTATTCAATAAATTCATTTCGGCCTCAAATGACAGCGATGTATTGAGACCCTACGAAAGTCCAACAATAAATAATTTTTCGAAAATTCGCATCGACCGACAGAGAGTTCCCGATTTGTCAGCATTTAGTAAAACTGCAATAGAAAAGAATGCTTCGCGTCAGATACTTCCACAAATTGCCAAACAAAAAAACGCAATATCGTCCTATTACTCAGGGTATAAATTGCATAATACGAACAAACATGAGTGATGTCGTTATGCGATTTATTGGTGAAAAAAAACAGTATTGGTTGTGTACGATGATTATTATTCATGAGTTCTCGAATCAGACAATTTTCAATCGTTGATTGATAAATTCTTCGTTACAGCTCAAGGGTAAGCAATCAATTATGGCCTTTTTTCCTCCGCCTTGGTTCAATTAATCGTACAATTTGCATAATGGCTTTGTTGGCTGGTGATCGGGCCCGCGTCATACCGGAAGTTCTCCGCTCGAGAGGAACTTTATTTGTAATAACGCCCGAGGGGAGAAACACGTTCGGGTGCAATTAACGTGGAACGGTAGGGAAGGCTTTTTTTGTTCACCTTCTAGTTCAGAATTTTTTACGCTCGAGGCGCAAGTCACAGACACGTCGTCGGATAACTGAGCGATAAACTTCGTTGCCGCGCAACTGCCAATTATCGGTTAGGCACACGTGGCCCGAATGCTCATTGGCTTGGCTCGTTAAGCGCAAATTGCACCGCAACGGGACTGCTGAACTCCACTATCATCATTGAGCAATTCCAGTCTCTCTTTTCTCCCGGGCACCGCGATTCGGATTTTTATTCGTCGCGATTTGGCGCGATATGCACATTCGTCGAGGCTGCTTGTTCCATGATGGACGATAACGAAATTACCAAAACGAGGCTTTCTGTACAGCGAATTGGATTCCTTTGACAGCTGGATTAGTGGGTACACTGGAACGTGTCGCCAACGTGTTGATTATTGAAGTCCGGTTATAAGATAGCCGTAGATCAGGCTGCTCGTGATCACCAACTGGGGTTTATCTACATCCATGAATGTGAAAGTTACACCAGCCCTTCTCTTTCTCCGTATCTCATTATTTGTCGATTTCACGAGAGCAGTCTTCCTCACTGCACTATTCCTCTTCAATGCACTTATTATTGCAGTATTCTTTTTCACTGATGCCTTCACTCGCCTTGGCGGACAGTACCATTAGGAGTCTAGAGGATTCCCATTCATGGCCTAAAGGTGCTCTAGAGGAGGGCCTATTTTTCCAAATTTTGGCAGACACTTGTTTTCCCATAAAAAAAACCTCTTTGGAATCCTGGAGTCTTCACCGAGAGGTGTCTATCCAATTGCCACCAATACCGTGCTACACGTCTATATATCTAAATGGCTAAAAAAAACAACCTCCAGGTGAAATCGTTTGGGCTTATCCCATTGCAATCTTGATTGGAGTAAAGATTTGAATCTGTCAGTGGCAACCGCAGCCCCGAACCGCCATGTTCTTGTATTTTCGAAGGACGACGTTGTTGTCATCGTGAAAGTAGAGAAGCGAGATGGTGGAGAGTTGGGTCGGTGCGCAGCAGGGCTTAGGCACTTTTGAAGGACGTACCAGATGGACGAGCGTCTGGATGATGGCGTGATTGGTCGCGTTCATTCGACTGTTCAGCGGAAATTTGCACTCGCCGCCGCAATAATAAGCGTCGTATCCTTCTGGGGCGATAATCCAATCCTGCCATTGAAGGTCTTTGAAGCTCACGTAGAGTGTATTAATCCTGCAGGGTTTGGTGGAGGGCGGCAGAGGTGTGCCGTTGTAATAGTCCCTCAGCAAGTCTCGAATGTCGGTGGAGGTGTCTCTCTTTGGTTTCAGGGTCGAGTCGATCTCGACGTAGTCGAGACTCATTGGTTGTTTGTAAATCCGCAGCTGGCTGAGCCCCGTGCTCTCGAAGAAGCCGACCATGAAGGGCTGCCGCTCGACGTCGCCTTTGAAGCCGACAATGCCAATGTCTTCGGGTCTCGTCTCGTGGGAGGAACGATCGATCGGATGAGCCGATAGATAGAGACCCTTGTTGTCCCTGGGATTGCTCATCCAATGAGCCAACGACTCGGTCACGTTCAACGTCAACCATCCCTCCTGACCGGAAGTCGTGTTTATCGAGTCCACGAAGTGGAAGCTTCTCTCGTCGCCGTTCGCGCGGGACACTCGATAGACAATGATCGTGAAGGCGCCACGATTCTTGCGATTCTTCGCATCCGGTCCTCGATAGAGCCTCAGCTCGGCCGATGTCATACGCTCGCCCTTGGGCGCCGCGCCAACGTCGAACCATATCCTTTTGACGCGGTCGGGCTTCCCACCCGCGCCTTGATGACTCTGCTGAGCCGAGAACGTCACGATCGAGTCGCTTTGATTTATCGTTCGCATCTCATCGCCGCTCAGATAAAAGTGACCCCTGTCGACGCTCGCGATCGGCCTCTTCCACGAGGCTGCCTCGTCGCCTAACGAGCTCTCGTATACGTTGAGCAAAAAGTTGGGCGCCGATCTCTTCGTCAATGGAGCCTTGCCGATCGCCCCGTAAGGCCTCTCCGGAAGACCCAGGAGCTTCAGGATCTCGTGCTCCAAAGCGATCTTCTCCTTCTGCGTTGTCAACTCGTGAATGACGGTCTGATCCTGCCCGTTGTCCACGTACAGACCGCTGTTCCGAACGCTCGCGCTCGTCAGGCTGGTCAGAGTCACCAGGCACATTGTCAGTATTACGCAGATGTTCAACATGTTGATTCCGACCACTTGACGATCCTCTTGAACAACTTGGCTTCTTGGTAGGATGCGCACTGGAACAGAAGAGGCCAACATTTTGAGTTCTAACGGGGGAAACTGGAAGACGTTGACGACCATATTCCGTACGATGTGAATTTGTTTGGGTTTGCTTGAATGGTAAACCTGAACCCAAAACTGGACTACGCAGACCATTTTCCATACAATATGAGTTTGATTGGATTTATTTGGGTAGTAGAACCAAATCCAAAGAAACTGGGCGGCGTTGAGTGCCATTTTTCATACGGTATAAAATGGAAAAATACACTAGGCAAAAGAATTAAAGGATATTGAAAAAGTCCGCCGATTTTACGGTCATTTTCAAATAGCTGTAACTCCTCGAAAAATGGTCGTACAGCAAAATAAAAAAAAAAGCAAATTGAAGGTGTGAATCTCTAGATTTGAGATCTTGAGCTGAAATATTTTTCGCATCAGCCAATTTTTAGTAGCCGTAAAAAACCGAAGTAAAAAAAATCTCAAAATTTTTGCTCATCTTTCACAGTCTGCGCGGACTTTAATAATTTTTTTGAATGATCGGATTAAAAAGATCGTTTAGCTGGATTCTTCCCCTTTAATTTGAGCGGTGGGAGAGCTCTGTACGATTTTTTCTCGCTGAGTTATCGATGTTCAAAGCAAAGATGATACTTTTGACTTTGATGACTGATTACTCGGAGACTAATGGTCGCACACAAAAAACCAGAGGGTTTTGGAAACTTTAAAGTATTCTCTATAAGATGCTTGTATCATTTTTTTATCGACTTTTTTTTATGCGGGAAAATGGATTTAACAAAACGTGAAAGATGGCATATTTACTAATATTCTTTTAACTAAGGATTATTTTGGCAATATGGAATAGATAAAAAAAATTCGGTTTTTTTATGACCTCAAAGTATCCTAAAAAAGCCCTCAAAAGTTTAAACCCCTGCGATTTTTTTTTTCATTGTGTACCGAATGATCGAAATTGTGGGTTTTGCCAAAAATCGATTAAGGCTAAATCTACCACTTTTTATTCGCCTTTTGAGAATCACAATTTTTGTTGGCACTGATCCGAATTTCCGGTGCTAAAAAATGTTGATTGTTGAACAACGGGAACAAATTTTTTTTTTTTACAAAAAAAAATTAATTAAAAAAAATCGAAAAAAAATTGTTAGATTTTTTTTATGGCCCTGAACGTTTTTCATGATACGACGAGCGATTGGAGTTGTTCGAATTCATAGTTTTTTGAATGTGTGCGTGTGTACAATTTACATCCCTACGATACGATACGACACCCTACGCACACGTCCCACGTTCATTAGATCAAGATTTTTTTTATAAACATTTTATTCACCACCGGCATTAGCGTAACCTAAGGCGTACCACGTAGAGGTTGCTCCGTTGCACACATTCAAAGAACTGTGAATTCCAACAACTCGAATCGCTCGTCGTATCATGAAAAACGTTCAGCGCTATAAAAAAAATCTAACAATTTTTTTTCGATTTTTTTTAATTAATTTTTTTTGTCGAACAAAAACTTTTTTTAATTAATTTTTTTCATTAAACAAAAATTTGTTCCCGTTGTTCAACAATCAACATTTTTTAGCACCGGAAATTCGGGTCAGTGCCAAAAAAATTGTGACTCTCAAAAGACGAATAAAAGGTGGTAGATTTAGCCTTTAATCGATTTTTGGCAAAAACCACAATTTCGATCATTCGGAACACAATGAAAAAAAAATCGCAGGGGTTTAAAGTTTTGAGGGCTTTTTTAGGATACTTTGAGGTCATAAAAAACCGAACATTTTTTTGATCTATTCGATATTGGCAAAATAATCCTTAGTTAAAAGAATATTCGTAAATATGCCATTTTTTCACGTTTTTTAAAATTCATTTTCCCGCATAAAAAAATCTTGATAAAAAAAATAATAAAAGCATCTCATAGAGAATACTTCGAAGTTTCCAAAATCCTCTTGTTTTTTTCTGTGCGACCATTAGTCTCCGAGTAATCAGTCATCAAAGTCAAAAGTGTCATTTTTGCTTTGAACATCGTTAACTCAGCGAGAAAAAATCGTACAGAGCTCTCCCACCGCTCAAATTAAAGGGGAAGAATCCAGCTAGACGATCCTTTTAATCCGATCATTAAAAAAATTTATTAAAATCCGTGCAGACTGTGAAAGATGAGCAAACATTTTGAAATTTTTTTTCCTTTGTTTTTTTTATGGCTACTAAAAATTGGCTGATGCGAAAAATGTTTGAGCTCAATATCTCAAAACTAGAGATTCACATCTTCAATTTGCTTTTTTGTATTTTGCTGTACAACCATTTTTCGAAGAGTTACAGCTATTTGAAAATGACCCTAAAATTGGCGGACTTTTTCAATATCCTTTAATTCTTTTGCCCAGTGTGTATCCGATAGCTTCGCTGCTAACATCGGTAGACTTTTCAATCGCATTTTCACTCAACCAGAAATTCGTTGTAATAAAACTATTCAGAGTTTGTGATTATTAGACGTTCAAGTAAAAAAAAGCGTACTTGAAATTTGTTAGTTTTTTCACCGATCTTCCTAGACAGTGTGATTAAAAATCGGTAGAGCCGTAGAGGGATGTAACAAAGGAATGTTTCACTCCACTCCAGATAGGTAAATAAAAAAACAAATAATCGCCTTTCACCAATTAAGTTGCATGTATTTAAAATTAAAAAAACTGTCATATCGTATCCTATGTACAGACGAATCTGAGCTTATATTTAGGGCGCGTACGGTCGATATCACATAACATCTTAAATCGAGCTACAAAACTATGAGCATTAAAATATGCGCGCGAAGATGCATAGTTAACAATCAAGTACGTATAAAGCTATCGTCACTTTAGTCGCAACTACAGTTCCTGGAATGTCCTTGGAAAGAAAAAGGAAAGAAAATAGCACGTGAAGAATCCACTACATGGCGCACCAGGAAGCCCCAACGCTCACGGGCATTGTTCCCGACTTCATGTTGTTCTCCATTTTAATCGGATGATCGATCAACGAGAATCCAGTCGAGAGACTCTCGGATAGAGACACATTGAAGGCCGCCAGTTCGGCCGAGTCCAATTGATTGAGACTCGCGTCGAAGCTGGTTGGTTGTTGGCCGTGGATGTCGATCAGGTCTGGCTCACCGAAAGCCTCTTGGTGATGATCTTGCTGATAAACGGTTTGCTGGAAGTTTTGGGGCACGCTGAGTTTCTGTAAAACGGGGGGGCTCTGCGGTTGATGATGGGTCGGTAGTTGATGATGATAGCAGTTGGCATAATTCGAGCGGTCCATTTGCTGCTGCGGATACGCCTGATTGTGGTGGGCCGTCTCAAACTCCTCGTTGGCATGGTGATCGGCTGGGAAGCCGTTGTACGCCGCATAGCCCATGGCGGGTGACGGCAGGCTGACCGGGGAGTCCTGATTGGCGTAGGCGGCCACGTCAACGGCGGGGCTGGCGGGAGATTGCACCGGAGTCTCGGGCATGCAGACGAACGAGTAGGCACCCTCGTTGAAAGCCGCTTGTGCCGTGCTTTCAACGGGAGACGGTTGAACACAGTCATCCAACTTCAGGGGATCATTGGCGCACTCGAAGATTGGCTCGGTCAGCAAAATCCCTTGCTTCTCGGCCTCCGATTGTATCCTTCGCAACACCTCGGCCCGAGGACACTCCGAAAATCTGCGGCGTTTCCTCCTGAGACAGTCGTGATCATCGGTGCCCAATGGCAAGAGCTTGAAGGGCAAGGGCTCGCTGGTGGCACCGTCCGAGGGTCTTTTCAGCTGCAGATAGACCTGCACCGGCTCCTCGATGTCCTGATCGTTGTAGCCAGGTGTACGAAATGTAATGGCCACTTGTTTGTGCACGTGGATCGACTTGAAGTCACCGTAACCCTCCCAGACCTCCCGCCCGTCCCGTTTCTCGAAGAAACGCACCTGGATGTTTTCCTTGGCGACTTTCTCGCAGAGCACTATCATCTCCGTGCCACCAGCCGCCGAGGCACTGTAATGACTCAACCTGCAGATCAGCAGATCGGACATCGCCTTCTTGTCGTAGATCGGCTCGGAAACTACCGGCTTCAGAGGAATGTTCACCTTACCCTCCTTGCCCTCGATAAACACTTGGAAACATATTCTAACCACGTTCAGGTCCACGCTCGACGCTTGTCCCTTGTGATCGAAACCGAGCCTGTAAGGATCCACCCGGATCTTCTCGCGCAGCGACAACGCCTCGGCAATGTCCTTCTTCTTCACGCACTGGATCCCAAGGTTGACGAAGCTCACATTAGGGTTGCCAGGTGTTAGGTCCATACGACATACACCTGCCTTGCAAGTCCCCTTGCCAACCAGACTGTGAGGATGAGCCCGATACGGCTCGTCCTTCGTCACGCAAGACACTATTACGATACCCCGACCTTGGTAGTTGTGCACCCTTATCGTCGGATACGTCTTGTACTCGGGGGTGCTGTTGGCACCCGGGATACTTCCAGCCGAACGACCCTCACACTCGTAACGGAACCGGAGAGCTTTGCTCGCCGGTTGCTCCACTATCTCCACGTAAGGATAACCCTCGCTGTGATACGTCCCCGATTCCATCTCTGAACAACCACCGGAAATCATTCTCATTCGTTGGTTGATTATCGCTGGCGAAGCTAAGTCTCGACTTCTCGAAAACTCTTCCTGGCTTTGATCACTCTGCAGCTGTCGATCACTCGGTCGCCTCAACACTTTGGCCGAAGAGGAAGACTCTGCAATTTAGAAAACAATGTGGTTAGGTACCGACCAAGGCCACCACGCCGGCCGACATTATCATCGAGACGAAATGACACTTGGGATTTACTAAACTACACCGCTCTAGGTTGGGACCGTTTTTATCGACATGACCATGCTGTTTGCCGCTCGATGGCACCACCAGATGGCAAACATGGCACACGCACTTTTGTCACAATTACCTACGCGATAGTTTTCGCTATTTTTCTCAGCTGTTTTTTCACCGAACGGAATGGCTCGAATGTGAAAATGCGTGTTTCTAGCATGGCTGGGTTGACGTTCTCTTTTATTTGAGATTACCTCCATCAAAACATTTTTTCTTGAACATTTTCGATTACAGTTACCCCGTGATTAACTATTCTGACGTATCTTTTTTTCTAGATAACGAATATCTAGCGGAACACGGTCCTTCCGCCCAGACATTTAGTGACAAAATTTCAATTCCGTTGTATGTTTTTGAGAAAAATTTCGATATTTTGATTTTTCAAGCGCGGAAACGTCATTTCGTTTTCACACGGGGCGATCGAGGACAGCAAACATTTTCTGCACCTTATTGTGACACATGAGGCTGGAAAATGTTACCCATTGGAAATTAAAGTATCTAGCGCTGCAACGCGACACGGTCGAAGACTTAAGGGGGTCTTATTTTATTATAGACCCATGTTGACCAGCTACTTTATGTCTTAACTCG
>OX101786.1:1524520-1562020 GCA_944452715.1 Ophion slaviceki | reverse complement strand
CCAAAAATATGATAATTATTCTAGACACTTTTAATCATTCAAACGTATTATTTATTCATCCAAATTATATAAAATCTCTTGTGGAGAATATCGTTGAAAGCGTGTTACGAAATTATTCGAAAATATTATGTTGCTGATATTCCAACAATATAGGATTATCGAAAAATATTGATCCAATTATGTACAAGTATCGTATTATGAATATTCCAAAATTGTCAAATTTTTCTAAACCATCAACCATAGTGATAGATCATAATGATCCTAAAATTAGACCATTTAAAAATTACAGACTGATAAAATCGATCGCAAACATAACTTTGCAGTCCCAAAAAAATTGCGTCGGTAAATTAAACATTTTCCATACAGGTTCTCACCGTGTTGGTAATTCAAAAAGTTGCCATTCGAAAAAGAAATGAAATGAGCATTCCTGCAAGGACTTCGTACATAAATTGCGAGTGGCGAACTACAGCAAACCGAATTTTTCGTTGGACCAATTTATATCACATTCACTAAACTGTTATACGCGACAAGAGTTAACGCGATCATAAATTTGGCGCACACGAGAGATAAATCGTAACTTGGTGCGAATGATTGGTGTTCCGGAGCCGCAAGAGAGATTTAACTGGTACCGAAATTACATGCCTGAAAAGATAGCGCAGTGGCTCTAACTATGCGTATCAAAACGTAACACATTCTCGAAATTTTGTATAAAAATAAAAAAATCGCATGGAAAAGTCTTATGCTTATTTAAAAATTAGAAAAATGAAGTCAATCGATCAACATATGACGGATTGCGATAAACGAATTTAAAAGTGCTACGTATCTTAATTGTGGATATTGGCAATGTTATACAGGACTACGGGTTATTGGTCATGATTCCGTAAAAGGGTCCTAGAACATGTCTTCCGGTATCAAATAACCCAGTAATGCTTTAGGCAAAAGTGAACCATTTTTGAGATACAATTATTTTTTTTAAGTGCGTGTGAGGCAACCTTAAAAATTCATTAAAATAAGACTGTTGTATGGAATAAAACTCTTTTATTACTTGTAGTTTGAGAACACAGTAAAAAAGAATTACCAACAATGAAATAAGAATAATTATTATACTATTATTTTATCGTACATAATTCTTTGTTACTGTGTCAAACTACAAATAAGAAAATAGTTCGATTTCATAGAACAGTTTTTTTTTAATTAATTTTTTAAGTTGCCGACAACTCACTTGAAAATAATAATGAAGACAACAATATTTCGTAAATGGTTCACTTTTGCATGAAGCATTACTGGGTTCTTTGATAGCGGAAAACGTGTCCTATAACCCGTTCGGGGGATCGCGATCGTGACGAATAACCAGTAGCCCTATATATATATTAGGGTACAGAAAGATGATATATGTTTATTTGAATTACATAGCGGCATGAAATATATAATATCGCTAATATAAATAATAGGGTGGCACAAATTTGAGCTTTATTTTTTTCCCCTTTTATCACCATCGAATTATCTACTTTAATGAAGAAAAAAAAATTGTCGAGAAAGCTGCGATCTGTGAAAAAAAATTAGAGTTCGCATCCCGAAAATTTAAATTTTCATTTAAAATCTAATTTAAATAAAAAAATTTACGCCTTATAATTTTTTAATTAAACTCGCGAAAGCTCTAACCAGCCAATGAATATTTAGTGGTCGCTCAAGAGCGTCGAAACTTCCAATTGTCGCGAATTTTTTCTCATCTCACTCATAAATTTGACACTTTGTAAAATTTTCAAAACAAATAATCCTTTTTATCTTTAGAAACGGATTTTTTTAATTTGCCTCACTCATCTAACCCGATAAAACGGGGGACCTATGCTTTTGTTGACGGACAAGAGCTTTAAAGAATTATTGCATGAGAACAAAGATGATAATTCTTGGGTTAGGTAATTATTATTATATTTCTTGCTGAGGTACATTGGAAAAACGTGTTTCTAAAGAATTTTTTTGAAAATTTTACAAAGCGTCAAATTTATGAGATGAATAAAAAAAAGTGGGCGACAATTGGAAATTTCGACGTCCTTGAGCGAACACTAAATACTCATTGAGAGCTCACTAGAGCTTCCGCGAGGTTAATTTGAAAGTTATAAAAAATTCATGGGTGAGAAGAGAACGAAAAAATATCGATTTTTTAATGGAAGTTTGAATTTTTGGGAGGCTTGAGCGACCTTTAAACTTTTTTTGACCGCTCGCAGATTTCGCAACAATTTTTTTTCTTTTAAGAAGATAATTGGATGGTGAGAAAAAGGAAAAAAAATAGAGCTCAAATTTGTGCCACCCTAATAAATACCTATAATATATAGTATACGGCTATCATTATTATCATTACACACACACACACACACACACACACACACACACACACACACACACACACACACACACACACACACACACACACACACACACACACACACACACACACACACACACACACACACACACACACACACACACACACACACACACACACACACACACACACACACACACACACACACACACACACACACACACACACACACACACACACACACACACACACACACGCACGCACGCACGCACGCACGCACGCACGCACACACAGAAATGTAGATTATAGCTATAGATAGAGCCAATTCGTTCGACCAAAAAAGCGATTCCAACGGAGAGCAAAAAATCGCCTTAAAAAATGTTTTAAATAAGTTTTGCAAAATTAAAGTATTATTTCATTTAAATTTTCTAAAATAAAAATTAAATAATACTTTTTATCCCTTCTTAATTCGGAGCTAAATCTTTGATAATATTTGAATTGTTCCTTACGAAACGTTCCAATTATATTCACTCTATTGAACAATTTTTTTTCTCGTCCTGAAAACAATGCTGAACTAAGCTCATAATTGATAATAATCTAGTCCCTTTTTTTGATACTCGATTAAAAAAAAGTCTTCAATCATCCGAATGGAAATAAGATTCGCAGCTTTCCGAGACAACGTAGGCGCGGACAGATATTAGTAGACAAAAGCTAGACGTACCAGAAGAAGTCTGGGCGGGCGGGAGGGGGTGGGGTGGAGATCAATTGAGGCTCAATCATCGGCAATTCGAAATCGAACAAAGAAATAGCAGGTTGTCGGATGCTCGGGGCATAAGGCCTCGTCGTTCAACCATCCCGACCCCTAATAAACCGTAATGAGGATAGCCTACGCACGCGACGACTCCTCGAACGTGTGCCAAGTACCTTCTCGTTACTGCAGCGCGATCATTCTCGTCCGTAGGTGGGAAGTAGACGATCATTCGCGATAAGAAATGCTCGTCACGTCGCGATACCACATAGGAGCGCCCAGAGCTCGATGCAACGACCTCCGTGAACGGGCCGATGGGCGAAAACTAACCCAGCCCCACGATCTAAACGGGCAGAAATGAATTTTTTTTTGTTTAGTTCCATTTCACAAAAAGGACTTAAAAAATGTAATTGAATGAAAATTCAGCTACGAAGAATAAAAATTCGATTAAAAAGTTTTATTGTATGATTTACAGTCTAGGGAATCTTAGGAACAATTTCGAAATGTGAAAAATTGAAAAAACAAATTAACAATTGGCATATATAAAATTTAAATTCAGAATTTTTTTATTTTGATACATTTTTTTACTCGAAAGTTTGGTTGGAGGTTTTTTACTTCACAGTGCAGATATTTTTTTCTTCAACTATAATTGATACTTTCCTTATTGTTCCGAGTGTTGCCTCCGGCACGTCATTCAAGTGAACCATCAGACGTTAAACTTTCATATACTGATTGGTCGGCTTCGATTACTCTGCCATTTACTGGAGGAGGACTTGCGAAGGGTTCGAGTTCCTCGAAACTTTTTCCCTCTCAGGACAATCGTGAAAGAGACTTTTATCATGAATTGATGACACGTCATAAAATGTTGCCCATGCTGCATTCTTCCTGTTCCCCACTGAATTCGGGTTGTTCCTGATTGCTGATGCATAATAGATGGCCAATTTGGTAACGACGAGATCGGTCAATTTACCTGCTCCTTCGCCGTCGATGCCTTCGTACGCTTTCATACCTCGCGACAGGTACACCATTTTTTGGCCTTTAGTTCGATTCGCTTTGAACGGGGGCTTCCCTACGGAAATTCGTTTACAAGTCGTCTATTGTCAGCTGGTTCATCAGGTACAAAAGTCGCGCGGTAAATGCCGCGAACTTTATTGGAAGTTTTTGTCAAGCGGTCTGCATTAGCTTGAAATTTCGAAAATACGATTTTTTTTACTGCTTCATTTTATAGCCTAGGATCGTGACTTGGAAGCGAAGATTTTGTAACATTTAAAACAACTGCGCGGCTTACGACGATTTTTGTGAAGGGTCAAATCGCCCGCTACGATTTATCCTTCTTTCTTTTGTCTGTTTCTCGAACACGATGTTTTACGAGACGCTGGAAGTCATATCTCAAAATCTATTAGTTCGATTCACTTCAAATGCAAACGGAGCATAGTTTGTAATACTTTATATGGTATGACCAGAAAACATTTTCACACGCTTATCCCCTTGTTAATAACACGTCGTTAAAATTGTTCTTTGTTCGTCGAAAAATTAACTTTTTTCAGGTTGGCATTTTCGGAATTTTCAAAATTGCAAAAAAGGCTTCGGTCATACGAAAGTAAAAATGAAAAAAATGCTTTGATGCTCCAAACCAGATAATTTCTTTAATGGGTTTTTTTGTGCTCAACCGTTGTCGATTTTGTGCTATCCATAAATTCGCATCGTTTAGGAAGAAACATCTCTCAAGTGTCCGCCTTTGATTTTGTTGAGACTCATTTGTGTGATAAAGCATTGGAAACTGGTAGACCCATATTCTTTCATCGGCGGAAAACAGTTTTAAGAGGGGGAGGGGAGGGGGCATCTTTCAATGAAAATCGCATCGAGGGATAATTTTGCAATTTCACCCACAAAGCTTTCATCGATCTGAATGGAACAAAAACCAAAATATAATAGTTTTCCATGCTCTATCACATAAATGAGGTTCAACAAAATCGAAGGTTGAAACTTAAGTGTTGTTCCTTGTACGCAATGTATACAAAAATGCCTATCCTCCGAGCACTTCATAGTTTATACCTATTTGATCTTTGTTAATATATTATTATTAATATTTTGATTTGTGTTACTATTGTATTTTATGTTAGCTTCAGGATTATTTTGTTGTGACTATAATCTTGTTACTATTAATTGACACTAATTCGCTATTCTATGAAGGAATTGGTTAAGGTAGATAATACATTTAGTTTCTCTCTCTCTCTCTCTCTCTCTCTCTCTCTCTCTCTCTCTCTCTCTCTCCCTCCCTCCCTCCTTTCTCTGAAAAATATATTGGATAGATATTTTTAATTCTTCGTAGGACCTCATCTCAAATGGATCCACGTTGATTTGACTACGCGATATATCCAGGGTGTGCCCATCATATTGACACATCTCAGTGACTCAAGAACGAAATAAAAAACCAAAATTTAACCTCGTGCGCTTCACGATACTTAAAAAAGTGTCCATCGTGCTTCGAGCATTCATGATCATTCAAATTTATTCGGTTCCAATAAAATTCTCAATTTTTTCGTACCCTATTTCCAAAAGTAATAAAACAATAAATAAAAAATGCTTTGGCCCAAAGTCAATTGTTCTTTAACCTACAATATATTTTTGCCATAGAAAAGAAAAATTCCCCGACGGAAAAAAGAAAGTTGGCTTAAAATGCCCTCAAGGACCACCAAATCAAACCGAATAATTTTCAGCGAGTTTTCTTATTTTTTCTTCCTCTTTTTGAGGTTGCTTCGATTTCTCGATGAAAATGGACCACCCTGTATATGGCGGAGGAGAAGGCTGCTAACACGCATACCACGTACGTGTCGAGTCCTCGCATCGTATAGCCGAATGAAAAACGATATTTGTGTCCCCGCGAGATATTCCGTCGCTCGGTCGCAGCCCTCGTCTTCCTCGCAGCCTGGCTCTGGACCAACAGCAACAGGCGCTTTAAAAGCCGCCGCACTCTTGCTCACGCGAGCACTCTTTTCCCACACGGAAAAGAAATTTTCCTCGAAAATTCTGCGCTCTTCTTTTGCCCTCCCAGACGCATTTCGATAATCCCTCCCAACCTCGCGTGATCCTCGTGTCTATTATTCATTTTAATCCACCAAATACCCCGAAACTCATACTTACAAATCCTCGACACTTGACTGCGAACCGCTCGAAGCTTAACTGCTAAAACCGCAGTTCTGATGAGAACGCACGCTGACGATGTTGTAAAACGATTATCTTTCGACGACTTAATCTCCCGCACTCGGCACCAACGACTTGCTGAAATTGTTATAGCGTAAGGGTAGCTCTACGATGCCAGGGCGACGAACCAACTACGGTTGAAACTCATGCGTATATTTTCTAATATGGTTTATATATACCAATTTTATAAAATATTTACCAATGCATATACATTAGGATGGCACAAATTTGAGCTCTATTGTTTTTTTTTTAATTTTTCTTACAATCCAATTATTTACTTTGAAGAAAAAAAAATTGTCGCGAAAGCTGCGAGCGTTAAAAAAATATTTAGCGGTCGCTCGAGCCTTCAAAAAATTCAAACGTCGATTAAAAAATGGATTCTTTTTCGTTCATTTCTCACCCATGAATTTTATGCTTTATGGTTTTTAAATTAAGCTCGCAAAAGCTCTAGCCGGCCAATGAATATTTAGTGGTCGCTCAAGAGCTTCAAAATGTCAAATTGTCGAGATTTTTTGTTCTCTTCTCACTCATACATTTAATAATTTGTAAAATTTTCAAAACAATTAAACCTTTTTTCTTTAGAAACAGATTTTTTAAATTTACTTCACACTTCTAACCCGATAAAACGGGGTATCTATGATTTTGTTTACGAACAAGAGCTTTAAACAATTATTTTATGAGAACAAAGATTATAATTCGTGGGTTGGTAGTGTGAGGTAAATTTGAAACATCTGTTTCTGAAGGAAAACGATTAATTGTTTTGAAAATTTTACAAAGCGTCAATTGTATGAGTGTGATGAGTTTTAAAAATTTGGCGAAAATTGGAAATTTCGAAGCTCTTGAGCGACCACCATATTTGTTGACCGGCTAGAGCTTTCGCGAGGTTAATTTAAAAATTATAAAGCGTAAAACTCATCGGTAAGAAGTGAACGAAAAAAATCGAATTTTTAATGAGAATTTGAATTTTTGGAAGGCTTAAGCGACCTCTACACATTTTTTGACCGCTCGTAGATTTGGCGACGATTTTTTTTTTCCTTCAAAGAAGATAATTCGATGGTGAGAAAAAAAACAAAAAAAAATAGAGCTCAAATTTTTGCTACCCTAATAGACATATATATATATTTACATAAAAATTTATATATAACAAATCATACATTTAAAAATAATGATCTAAATAATTGAGGGGTTGCACAAAAAACGGGTCGATTTCCAATATTTTTTTCTAGCGAGAATATTGGGACGACGGGGTCCGAGTTTTACACACGGTTAAGACATAGTTCTGCCGAAATTGTTTTTTTTTTCATGAAATTAGTATTGGTAGACGATAAAGTTATTTGTATTTAACCAAAAAGCCACCGCTACTTCATGGCCAATCGGTGTAGGCGCTTCTGGCGACTGGGGCAACTGCAGTGAAAAATAAAAAAATGTACTTTTAGTATCATAATAAAAGTTTTGTGAGGCCGGATACTTTTTTGGAATTTTAAAAGTTACCAAAATGCCATGCTGTACAAAATCAGTTCGATTTTCGGAGAGAAAGAACTTTAATAATTTGCTATTAACGAATGGATGAATATATGAAAAAAGCATCTTGTCATACGATAGAAAATGTTATAAAGTACCGATGCTCTTTCCGAATTTCAAATAAATCGGCTGAATAGATTTTGAGATACGACTTACACGGTTTCATAAAACATAGTTTCGAGAAAAATGCAAAAAAAAATGGTAAATCGCAATTCACCAAAATCGTCTTAAATCGGTCAATTTTTAGAATTTTTACGATACCTTTGTTGCAAACTAAAAAATTAGTCGTAGATTAGAAATTCAACTGTACAATACAAAAATCCGTATTTTTTTATTTTCCAGCTTTTAATTCTTTCGTGCAAATTAGAAATTTAGGTCAAGAATGAAAAAATCGTATTTTTTAATTTTAAGCCTATGCAAGCCTCTTAAGGGCCACACTATCTATGTGCACATTACAATTCTTTTCATTATTATTATAAAACGAATTGATAAAACTTATTTATAAATTCAAATAGAAAGAAACAAATTGATCAGGTATATTGTAAAAGAAGTATTATTTATTTGTGCCATGCTGATGATAATTACAATAATAATAACAATAGATACAAAAATACAATAAAATACAAATCATAAGTGAAAAATAATTCATGGTCAAAACACATACGAATCGGAGCTGAAATAAATTTTAAAAAAAGTACGTACAAACGATGCGTGATGTAAATAAGCAAACGTGCCTCAAACTTTAAGAATGCCGTATAAATTAGAAAATTGTTTGCATACGTGTCGCTGGACGGAGGCACGTGCTAAATCTCCGAAGTCCCAACAAGTTCGAACAGCTTCGAGATGGAAGGAAATTGCTGACGCGATGGAAGAAGGGCTGTCCCTTTTTTCAATCCAGCCTAGAGAAGAGGCATAGAGGGAGAGGGAGAGAGCGAGAGAAAGAGTGAGAGAGAGAGAGAGAGAGAGAGAGAGAGAGAGAGAGAGAGAGAGAACGAAATAGAAATAGTGGAAGAACAACATGCTTTCTCATAAATCTTCGAGACGATATACGTTGGCTTATAAATGTATTTCCACCGGAGTCCATAATCATGCAGTGGGTCGGGCCCAGGGCGTTTATCTTGCCGTGGAAAACAGCTTCATAAATATAACGTATTGGATTCCGCCACTACATAGTTCTCCCCCGAAATCCGGAAGTTTCGCGAAGGGAAACATCTGCATGAAGTCTTTTTCGTATTCTCCATTCTCCATGATGGCTTAGTGCCACCGGAAGGCTTACACGCAAATCATTTTTTTCTTTTCTTTTGACATTTAGAGCGGAAGTCGATCCCCTGCCATAATATCTTATTATTTTTTTACAAAAAACAACAATACGTTAAGACAACAAATTTATTGACATTGTTTTTTTACACAATTAAAGATTAAAAAAAAATTTACGTTTTTAAATTATTTTTTACAAAAAAAAACCTGTCTTCAAAAGATCTTGGTCATTCGGAGTCTGCGATCCGAATAATATAATTTTATCTCTACACGCTGTGGTTTATGATGTATAAGTGTGCGTCTATATAATTATATATATACACACAATACATAACGATGTATACATATATGTGTATATTGTATACACATATATTGTATACACATATATTGTATACACATATACGATGTATACAAAGGATTTGCTCAAAAATAATAAAAAAGAATATTTAAAACCTATATTGTTTTTAAGTAATATAAGAATAGTAATTTCCCATCGTTATAATTCTCGGATAACTTAATAATAAGGAAAATATTGTTTCGAAACACCGCCTGAATGGCGGGAGTCGTAAATAGTGCTATAATAATTAGTACAAATAATTACATGGCTATATATGTGTATATGTTCAATAATTATTATTGTTATAATAATAAACCAAAAATATAAAAAGATAATATATATTTCTTAAATCATAATTAGCACAGATAATTATACAGATACACACACACACACACACACACACACACACACACACACACGCACGCACGCACGCACGCACGCACGCACGCACGCACGCACGCACGCACGCACCCACGCACGCACGCACGCACGCACGCAGGCACGCACGCACGCACGCACACACACACACACACACACACACACATGTATTTTATAATGATTTTATCATAACTTTCTAATTAGGCGCTCATATAATTTAAATCGAAATATTAATTAAAAAATAAGAAGCTTCACAATTTTGCCAGTTCCGTAAATTTCTAAACTAATTACGATTGCACTTCCATATACCATTCTCCAAATATGAATTCCGTTTGGGTTTTTTTTTTAATGTTTCTTTTTTTTCTAAAGAGATCGTTTACATTCACTAAAGTATTTTTCGCGATGGCATTCGTATTGTCGGCGGTGATTCCTTTTTTCGCGTTGATGATAAGAAAAGGCCACCCATCGAAAATACGATTATCGTGAACTTGGCACAGTTATTTCCGGCACGTCTTACCGGCTTGCGAGACGAGGGGTACTATTTTTCATTCCACTTTTACTCATTTTCGTCGTGTCTTTTTGTCACGCCTATGTCAAGGGGGAAACTTTTCTACAACCGTTTTGTTTCAAATACCGAAAATAGTGGAATCCAACGCTGAACGTGTCGGTTGTGTGCTCGCGCTCCCAACCGAGGTTCTCCTTGAGAAAAAAAAAGTATCGTCGACGTGATGAGAATTTTTTATGACTATGCTTTTGTAACGATTTGAATTTTTCTGCGGGACTCTTTTATAGGCTTTAAGGACTATTTTAGTGAAGGTTTTCTTTTCGGCACCTTTGTATAGGCTTTTACCACTATTTAAAAAAATAATCGGGACTATTTTATAGGCTTTAAGGTCTTTTTTGTAACGATTTTTCTTTTTTTACGACTATTTTATAAGCTTCAAGAAATATTTTCTTGTAACGATTTTTCGTTTTTTTTCGAGATTAATTTATAGGCTTGAAGGACTTTTTCAAAACGATTTTTCTTCCTATTCCGGGCCCATTTGAGAGGCTTTGAGAACTATTTTTCCAATGATCATACATGGGTTATTTGGAGGATTATTCTTGACGAGCAGGGGTTAAAAATTGGCCTCGATGTCAATTCAACGCGACAGTTTGGGCTGGCGCGAAGTTAGCGACGGACGAAAAGGCACCTCGGGTACTTTTGGCAGCCGGTGCGCACGTCGTTCTCCAATAAACGCCAGGTGCGCAGAACTGCGAGTTGACGATTGTCCAAAAGCGGCAGCTTTAACAGCGCGCGTATATTCGCGAAGTACGTATACGTGGGCCTCGAATTTCTAGCCGCGATAAAACACGACGGCGCACCCGGAAAGTATAATTGCCGGGCGAAAAAAAATATATACAGGGTGGTCCATTTAAAGCGTTACAAGCATACGTCCCAAAATAAACGCATTGCAATTTAAAAAAAAAGTTTAAAAAAGCTCTCGTTCCGCGAGTCCTCGAAAAATAATGTATTAGGAGTTCATACACTAATAATGTATTAGTGTATGAACTCCAACGTATAGAAACAATCATTTTTATTACGGTGCCGACTTTTTGAAATATCAGCTTAGGGTGACGAACTGAAAAAGGGCCGTTTTTTTTCTACCCGATTATTTATCATGTGTTTGATAAAACGGTATGTTATTAAGGGGTTACCCCCACTTGCGATTTTGAAAAAAACGATTTTTTTTATTGCATTTTTTTGAAGTGTAAGTATCCGGGCCCATACTTCAGTATGGGCCCGGAATAGATGACTCGATGTAAGTTTACAAAAAAAATATTTTCTTCGTGTAAACTGAAATTGAAACTTTAAACGCGTTTTTCTCAAAATGGCATTTCTGAAGTCGGTGACCAAGATTACTCGAACACTAATGAACCGATCTTCTTGAAATTTTGCAGGCTTATTTAATACATAAAAATGTAGCCTTTAATCGTTCGATTTTTTTTTTCGAAAAAAAATGGCCGTTTTATAGCCAAAAAACGGCCGTTTTTTTCGTTAAAATCGAACCATTAACTTTGACTGTCCGCCATTTTGTGAAAAATGAATATTTTTTGAAATCCTTCGATTAAAGACTAGTTTATACTTATATTTGACTAAATCCATCCGCATTTTATTCAGATGATCCACTTCGCCGCAATGTTGGTCACCGCAAACCGTGTATATAAAAACATTATTTCATTGACGGCCATTTGCCACTAAACAATGTAATATTTTTCAATAAAAAAATTACTGAAAGTTCTTCAAGATGTGTTCTTTAAGATGGTATATTGATCGACTAAAAAAGTTTTGTAGTTTTCTTTAAAAAAATTCATGAAAAAGGCCTTTTTTGCGCTACAAATGGGGGTAACGCCTTAAGCATACATTGAACTTATTTGGTGATTTTTTTTCGTTTAAATGAATTAACAAAAATTATTAAGGTATAATGAAGTTTCTGTATAACAAATGTGCTCCAACGGCCGGATCAATAACTTGACATAGTTGAGCTGAAAAATAAAAAACTTTCATAATCTCTATAAATGTAGCTCTTGTTGTAGGTAGCCATTCTTCGAAAAAAAATCACAGATTGGTGGCTGTTTAAAAAAGGGTAATTTTAGGTTTTTTTTATTTCCGGGGGATAAAAAAATACCAAATAAAAGAAAACGATAACTACTGAAATTACGAAAAATTTCGTTTCTTCAAATTGAAAATCGGACAATTGAAGCTAGAGTTATGATTGTGGCCAGATCGAGAAAAGCCGTTTCGAGAAAAATGCGATTGAAAGTTTTTAGTATAGGTAAATCGTTGCACTACCCGCTCGCACTAAATCGTCTGTAACTTGGTCAATTTTCAATATTTCAACCTGACATTTTTTCACATAGTCTGGAATGCTATGAGAAAATGCAAAAAAAATTGATTTTTTTACCCGTCACAGTGGTGTCCCGCCTTGAAAGGACCACCCTGTATATTTCAAGAGATGTATATATACATCGGTCGGCCCGAAAAGCGACGTCCAAAAGGAAACTCTTGATGCCTTGTATCAATATCTGTCCGAATCGCCCCATGCATCTTCCACGATCTTTTTGACTTTACGAAAAAGAAGCGTTTTTAAAAAATTTTATCGACTTTTCATGTATCACAGCTATTTTTTTTCCTTTTTCATGTATGTACTTTTTTCTTAGAAGCTTTTAAAAGCAACTGGGAGTCATCCAGACTATTACAAGTGTTTTTTGTATCATCTGAAGTTTGGTGACTGATTAGCTCCAGCCTTTGTTTTAAACTTCTAATAAAAATCTAAAGCATCAATCTTCAATGGTCATTTTTTTATTGCACAATGCACTTCATGATGATAACACGAGTTAAAAATCGCGAGGAAAGTACATACAAAAAAGAGAAAAATAAAAAAATGCTTTTTTCTCAAGAAGTAGAAAAAATCGTCGAATGTAGATGGGGCTGATTCGGATAGGTATTGAGACGAGGCATCTAGATTTTCCATTTCGACGTTACTTTTCGGACCGCCCTGTATACGTATCACGAAATATCCCTACGTTCTTTCGGCTAGGGATGAATGGCCGCGCAATTGGTTACGTTCGCTAACTGATGTCTGTCTGGCTCTTCTGTAAACATCGAGCCCACAGGCTGTCTCTGGTACACATGTACATTTCCAAAGTTCGAGCATGATCAAAGGGAGACGCGGAATAATATCATACCGAAAGATGGCGAAAGGTGCGGGGGGACGTGGTGGCAAGGGGAGGGGGAGCGAATGATCCTAGATGGGAGTCAATGACACAAACGTCGAAAAAGTTTCGCATGACGTTTGAACAGAAAAACGTGTGCCTCTCTCTTTTTCGGACCAGTCACTCGTCTGAACAAGGCAGATGGAGAAACAGCGATAGAGCCAACGGCAGAGCGTTGGCTTGAGCCTATACATGGATGGGTGACCGCTCGGAATCCGGCCAATAACCGGCGAAGGGGTTGGATACCCGAAGAACCGGAAATAGGGAAGTGCGGGGTAACACGTAAAGGCGTTGCGAAAGCCTGAAACGGCGTACGAGATAACATTAAGAATAAACGTAAATTGCATGTAGAACAATCAAAAACAATTTTATTTATTGGACATCTGACAGTAATAATAATTTCGGTTAATAATTTTTATGCTAGATAGAAGCTAAATAAGTAAGCTGTAAATATAGTAAGTTAAATGATGAACGGTGGATAAAGTATGTACATGGGAAATGGTGTATATCGTATGTAAATTGAGATTGGTAAATGGTAAATATAGTATGTAAATGGTAAATATAGCATGTCAAATCGTGTATCCCGCTCTTTTTTAGACGAGTATCTCGTCTCGGGCTAACCCAGATATAGTGAGGACGAGCACAAAACTCGTTTTATCATGACATATCAGAAAACGAGTTGTGTGAACACGAATTCAACTCGGGAATGTAGTCCTGTTGGTAAATAAATAAATCAAATTGTAGCTGTTGCAAGAAATCTCCGACTGAAAAATACTTTGATGGAGATGTTTTTTTCGTTATTTATATATTATACAAATTATCGAAAGATAATTTTGAAATTTATCCAACAATGTATACACTGTTCATTCATTTTACACAACTTTTTATTACAACTAATACAACATTAATTGGTACATAATATATATTATGGAATGAGTTATGGGGGTTGAATTTTTAAAATTGAGTTATGTAACATACGGTCACATATAAGTGTACAAGAATTTATATATATATATATATATATATATATATATATATATATATATATATATATATATATACACACACATATATATACACACATATATATACGCTGACACAAAAAAATAAAGAAGCAAGAAAAGTTGACCATTTTTTTCGTGTTTTTCGAAAGGCTGTAACTTCGTCAAAAATGGTCGTACAAAAAAAATTTTGCAGCTTGAAATTTCCAGTTTTCAGTTCTGACAATTATTTTTTTTTTTTTGAGAATTACTGATTGCGCGGTCGGAAGAAAAGTCACGACAAAAAAAAATTTGCAAATTTTTACGTTTTTCAAAGTTCTGCACGGGTAGGGAGATAAAAAAAGCAAATTGAAGTGAATTGAATGGGCTCAATGACCTTGATATTGGTTAAGTCCGAAAAAAATCTCCGAAACCTGTGCAGAACTTTGAAAAACGTAAAATCTTGCAAAATTTTTTTTGTCGTGATATTTCTTCGGACCGCGCAATCAGTGATTCTCAAAAAATAAAATCATTGTCGGAACTGAAAACTAGAAACTTCAAGCTTCAAAATCCTTTTTTTTGTACGACCATTTTTGACGAAGTTACAGCGTTTCGAAAAACACGAAAAAAATGGTCAACTTTTCTTGTTCCTTTATTTTTTTGTGTCAGTGTATAAATATCGCGTCAATGATAGACGCTATTTTTAAATCAATTCATAAAAAAAATCAACGAAAGAATGACTACCCTCCTTTAAGGAGTTTGCAAAATCTTGGAATTTCGAAAACGGGATTTTTTTAATCATAATTTTACAGCCTACGTTCTTAACTTTTGTTTGCGACAAAGATTTCTTTAAAATTCTTCAACTTGAGTTATTACGAGTTAATACGATTTTTGTGAAGGGTCAGATCGCTCACTGCGCTACGGCAAACTTTCTTCATTTGCGTTTTTCTCGAAACCGTTTTATAAAACGCCGTAAGTCGTATCTCAAAATTTATTCGTGCAATCGATATGTTTATTCATTTGCTTATAACAAATGACCAAAGATGTTTTTTTGCTGTCAAAAATCGAACTTTTTTTTCTACACTTTGTGATTTCCGTAATTTTGAAAATTTCAAAAAAGTGTCCGGCCAGACGAACGTGTCATTGCTATACTAAAAGTAGATTTTTTTCATTTCAGCCGTGTCTAGTTGCCAGGCTACCAACACCAATCTGTTTTGCAGCGATGGCGGCACTTTGTTTAAATATGAATAACTTCATTGTTTATCCATGTGATTGAATTTTAAAAAGAACTTAAATTTGGCAAGACTCTGCATCATTATATGTAAAATACAGACCTCGGCATCCTAATACCCTCATCAGAAAAAATCTTGTAAATCGATCTGTTCTTTGGACCCTAAGCTTATGCAGACTCGTTGACTGTTGGGACACTAGTGATCACATTTTTTTACGACCTTCGCCAAACTGACCATCTCTGTCATTATATGATTTTTTCGGTTCTTCCTTTGCTATTTCTCTCGCGAGCTTTCTCTTGGGTATGTGTATATATATATATAGGGTGAACAGGTGGAGATGCGGGGACGCCTGCGCGCGTGAATTTTCCTCTCGCCACGAGAAGTAACTACTACGGATGGGGATTCGGGGGCGAAGTTTGCGTACAGGCTGTGTGGCGATCCCTTACCCGAGTAGACGCGTTACTCTCAGTTTACCGTCACAATTCGCGCGCTACGGTTCAAGTTCCTCCTTGGCGCGAGCCGACAAAAGTCATGCCCCATAAATCGCGCGAACACGCGTAACTAAATTATACGTCGAATATATGCATCGTCCACGATACGGCGGATAACAGGAAGAAAAGAAGAAACCAAGTAGACATGGAATATTAAACAAATAATAATTACAACTTGAAAAAATGATCCTAAAAAAAGACGAAAAAAAAATTACAAATACATGCGAAATAGATGATAAAATTATCAAAAAATAATGTTTCGAATTAAACAACCATTTTTCCTGAAAAAATTCTTCGAGGATAAAAAAAATTAATCAAAAACGGAATGAAAAGATTCAGTTGGCAATATTGGTTACTTGATGAAAGAAAAAAACCAAAATTGAATCCAGATTTTCCTAGTAGAAATTCATCAATTTCTTTATCTACGATAAAAAAGCAACGTAATTGAGCATGACGTAGGTGCGTATCAACTGGGGGATCGTAAGCGACAAGGTGCGCGAGTAATATCGATGCACCGCATTCATCGATGCCTGAAGGGCGCGAAGAAATCGTCGTTGATTTTTCCGATCTCGGAAGCAGTGCATCGGTTCCGAAGTGCGGGGTGAACGAGTCGCGCCGTCGGGCGGAAAAGTTTGGTGACCGGTAATTTGAATTTTCGTTGTATCACAGATCAAGTAAAAAAGTGTCGCACGCGTCGCGGAGCGGCAAATTTCGAAAAAGAAACAGGGGTGAGTTTTTCTTTGTCACTGTTTCAAAAAATCAAACCTCACAAGCTATCACTTAGAACTTAGAAGACAAAAAGATAACGTTACTTGGTCGTACCAAGTGACTTAACTCAAAACGTAACTTAAAGAAACCCAAAGAGAAATGGGTGAGCTTTTTTATGATTGCTAAAAAAAATTAAAGAAACAACAACAAACAAACTTAGAACTTAAAAAACAAAAAGATAACGTTACTTGACTTGGTAATGTGTTACTTGACTTGGACAAGTTAATAAACTTCGAATGTAACTTCGAAAAACCCCAACCAAAAATCACAAGTTAACAAAGCCAAACTAAACCAAATAAGGCAAGTTTTTATCACTATTGAGAACATCGCGATTCACATTTGATGAATCCGAAGTTTGGCGAAAATCTCAAAATTCATTTTTTATGACTGAGTAACTTATATATATATATATATATATATATATATATATATATATATATATATATATATATATATATACATATACATATATATATACATATATATACACACATATAAATTACTTATAACTTTACTTTATAACTTTGCTCGGTCATAAAAAATAAATTTTGAGATTTTCGCCAACGCTATATATATCCCCATGGACCAAAGTTTGTCCCTCCGCTAATTTCATAATTGACAAATTGCATCGATCCACTTTGCCCTGCGGTAATGCATCGCAGATTATCAATACTGTCGAAACGCAACTAGTACCCGCACTTTCCGCAATTAAAAAAAATGCTATCAGCCGTGGTCAAATTGCACATTATCAATAGACCCAAAATGCAATGAATTTCTGCAATTCGGAAATTGCTTAAATTACATTGCTGACGAGTTTCAAGGTTGCAGACGACCCCAAATTAATTTCTCACTCCCCTGCGCGGTGGCGTTCCCTCGTATTGCTATGCGAGGTATGCGCGGGAACGCAAAAATCCCCATGTGGTCAGCAGCGGGACAGGCCGGGACAAAAAAAACCGCGTATAATTCGCGGCAAAATATTCCTCCTACAATACACTCCTCGGTGTGCGTCGCATATACGAGGGATGCGATTCTTGCCTCGAGCCGGAATCAGACAAGATACATCGCAGCTAACTAAATTCGGGAAAAGTTTCGGGATGTTTTTTTGTCTTAAAAACGGCTCGCTACGGAATCAAAATTTATTCAAGCTGGATATCCGGTTTCGCTCGAGGAAGTATCTACTTTCGTCGGATTTTAGTTATTTAAAAAAGGGAAAAAAATTAACATTTATATGATCCACTTAACATGGAAAACTGTAATCGAAAAAGGTTGGAAAATTGTATCTTTGTTTGGATTAATCACGAATCGAGAAGAACGTTAACCCGGCCTGGCTAGAAACATGCACTTTTACACTCGAATTATACTCGCAATGATAAGTACTCGATTCATGAAAAAATCGATGAGAAAAATTGCGAAAACTATCCTGTACGCAAATTATTGATAAAAGTGAGAAAATTTGTGTGTGTTCAGATTTTGGTTTGATTCGTTTGTTTGGGTTTGATTTTGTTTGAGTTTGGGTTTGTCGAATTTGCCTTTAGTCGTTTCGTTTTGATTATGCTTGAGTTTGGGTTTGGATTCGTTGAATTAGACTATACTTGCTTGGCTTTGCTTGTTTGAGTTTGGATTTCCTATTTTGAGTTTGGTTGAGTTTCTTTGTACGTTTGGTCTTATTTGTACGTTGGGTTTGGGTTTGTTTGGGTCTAGCCTTGACGTTAAATCGAAATTTGTGGCGTCAGATTACGCCGGAATTTCTCAGCAAGTCACATTTCGCCTTAATCGCCCGTAAACTCTTCACTCTACGGATAGTGGCGGGCCCCTCTTGTGTCATACGGTTTGGCGGTTTCGCGTCGGTTTATGGAGCGGAAGGAGAGATTACCGGCACGAGCCGGCGAGAGAGCGCGTTAAAGTATCGTCGCTCCGTCACCCTCTGATCCGCACCTCCCAGACCCCCCGTCGCTTCGCGTGAAATCACTATCGCACTTGCGCGACCTAACCCACCGCGAGCCGACGTTATTTGTTGGCGCATTTAAAAGGATTATACACCCGCCATCCTCGTACCAAATTGATTGCCAAATAATCGTTTCACCGATAATTGTTGACGCGGCCCCCGCTCACACGCAAACTGTAATACGTCATATTAGGAAAAAAGGAGTGAAGAAGCTTTCGCTGGTGTCACTCGCACGAGGAGAGTTATGCGATCCTTGAAATATGGTAAGCTCTCGCTATGGAGCAACCTCTCGAGGGAGGACACGGTCGATGGTAATTGCACCGCTAGACGGGTCTCTCTCTTTCTCTGTTTGTCTCTATCTCATTGCACCACAACCACAGACAAATTACATTGCGTAAGTTATTCAGTCTACATGGGAACGTCAGAAAAAAAACAGATTTCGAAAATTCTTATGCTCTCTCGATTTATTAATTCGATTTATTTTTTATCTGATTCCATTGACTCGAAAAGACACTCTGAATTTTTTTGTACATTTTTCGAAACAACCCTTAGTCAAAAGAAAGCCCCGATTTAAAAATCTTTAAAAAATCCCAACAAGAAGTGATTATATGTAAAACTTTTCAAGCTATCACCCGCAGTGGAAGTATGTTTTTTTCTGTGCTTTCTGAGGAATTAGCGTTAAAATGAATCTGAAACATTCCAGAACCCCTTACTTCGGGCGGATACTTAAATATTTTGATAACCACACTGAATTTTTTTGACCATTTTTGAATAACCAAATCACCATCATGGACCTTGAACAGTTAGCAGTCAATTTTTCGGAATTTTTTACGTTAATCGCTGAGAAAGCACAGAAAAAATCATACTTCCACTGCGGGTAATAGCTTGAAAATTTTTACATGTAATCACGCATCTTCGGAGAATTTTTTTTTTGACTAAGGGTTGTTTCGAAAAATGTAAAAAAAAATCAGAGTGTCATTTAGAGTCAGTGGAATCAGATTTTAAAAAATCGAATTGGCGGGGGTCAGCGAAAAAGTCCACCGCATTCACGTGGAATACCACATATATGTATATGTGTATACACTACTGGCCAAAAGCTTCAGATTATTGCAAAACTTTCTATCATTGGATTATTGCAAAATAATGTTAGAATAATATAGTTCATTTCATTTATTATTTTACGAAGATATTATATAGCTCTGTATAATGAATCATATTATACTAATATAATTTTGCAATTTTCTGAAGTGTCAGGAAATTTTCAGCCGGTAATGTACATATTAGGTGTACAAATTAATTCGGTGCCCTTTCTAAATCTAGTTCGTTAACTCCAAAGGCGACGAATTAATTTATACACGTATTATATAAAAATCAATTTTTGAAATTTCTTTTCCCTTTGAGCGTGAAAGTAAAATTCTCTATGTTGACAGCAATCTTGCGGGACAATAAAGATTTTTTTTAATGTATAGATATTAATGTTATATACATTACAACATATATATTTTTTTCCGAAAATTAATTAATTTATACATATATAACACACACACATACATATATATACATATACATATACACATATAAAGGGTGACCCTTTTATCTCTGCCGACTAAAATAACTCGGTAATTGTCGACGTCACAAAAAAATGTTCCAGATAAAAGTTGTACGGTGTGAAGGGGGCCATCAAATGCGACCAATTTTTTTTATTTCGGTGGCGGCGCTGACTCACAGTGAAGGTCACCTCCACTTTTTTAAATGGAATGGTACATTTTTTCCTACACCTTGTGGAGCACCTCAAGCTGCAGTAAAAACATTAGGGGGTCAAAGTCGTTCAAGGTCCATCAGTGGTGCCTGGCGGGAGCACCGCATTCAGTTCTGGGACACCCTATAGATATTCTAGTGGAACCAATTCTGGACATTTTTTCTACTTCGCATTTATTGATCATTTTTACGTTATTATCACTTGTATTTGATATTCTTATCAATGTAGGCTTTTTGAGGCAAATATTAAGCAGAAACATTATACATTAAATTAAAATCATTACCGTATGATTTCGGCGTAGCAAAATATACATTTTCTGCGTGAATATACAAAAATGCTAATTTTCTTTAAAAGCGTCCAGAATTAATTCCACTAGTGTATATATGTATATATTTATTTGTGCGAATGTGTAAATAAATATATCTAGGTATATTTAGTCAATTACAGATGCTTCCAAATCTTAGTTTCGATCCCATCTCGATTAGGTGTCCACGTTTAATGTAGGATGTTGTTATGGTGGAATTCGCACAGGCATCCGGGCATCAATTGAATTGATGACGCTGGAGGAGAGTCATTGGAACGGACGGAGTATAATTACGTCTATCGAAACTAATTACCGCCCGGCTTCCGATTTACCGATGTAACATGCTCCTCGTCCCATTCTCTCTCTCTCTCTCTCTCTCTCTCTCTCTCTCTCTCTCTCTCTCTCTTTTCTCTCTGTCCTTGTTCCTCTCTTGTTTTCGACCAACGCCAGTGCCATTGCTTCGTTTCTTTTTTTTTTTCTTTTCTGCCTTTGAAACTGATTATTGGAGGTAATCGCATTGCGTTGTTTATTTCTTATCCTCACATCATTAGACATCTTTGAAGAATGTGCGTGAATTATACGGAGTTGAAGTTTGCGTCGTTGAAATGCAATGGAAATGAAGTCTTTCTAATTGCTGATAAGTTTTTTAATGCATTCAGACTACGAAAATCGCTCAAACCTTTTTACGTGTACTCATTAAAAATCTACGACCTCAATTTGCAGAAAAAAAAAGGCTTTGGATAATGAGAAAAATGAAAAACGAAATCGTTGCATTGTAAAGATGTAAACTTCAACACCATCGAATTTTTGTCAATATTATTTTTTTCGCCTCTTATTCTGCTGAGTTGACAAAGTTAATCTGAGGTTCATAAATTTATGTTTGTTTACATCGAGCTTTACTTTGTATTTCAATTTCTATCTCGTCGAATCTCCTATTGTTTATTTTTATTTCAGATCAAGTTCCTTTTTCACTGTTTATTTTTTCTTTTATATTAAATATTTATTTCTTTAACTTACTTCATCGGTACTTTTATCTTTGCTCGAGATTTCAGTGAGGCGTAATAAATGTAATCAATCAATCGATCAACTTCTCTCTATCTCTCTCTCTCTCTCTCTCTCTCTCTCTCTCTCTCTCCCTTTCTCTTTTATTATGCCATCCTCGTTTGGTAATTATCTTGTTATTTCGTATCATTTCTTCCAAAATAATGCATTACACATTTATAAATCAATCGATCAATCAAGTTCTCTTTCAATCTCTCTTTTTCTCTCTACACGAATATTCTCGGTCTCTCTCTCTCTCTCTCTCTCGCTCCCTCGTTCTCTCTCTCTCTCTCCCCCTTCTGATTCTGAGCATGACACCACCCACGTTCTTCACCGGGCCTCTGAGTTACGGTCGCTCATTTATAACGTTACACTCAACGGGTACGCGAAGCTGAACGACGACTCGAACGATTAATTAACCACGGGGATACCTCGTATTCTGCGGTGGCGAAGTACTAAAAACCGTTCAACGGGGAGAGGCGCGAGAAAATAACGTTACCCAACCACCCGAACGTACGTTGAAGATTTCCGTCAAACGCAACACGTGGCAATAAACAACGCGTATTTATCATTCGCGCGAAACAGGAGAAAGACAAAAATTGTCCACAAATATTTTTACGAGCCTGTCGTCACGTGGGTTATTATTTATGAATGACATAGACACCCTTGGCGAAAAGTATAAAGCACGCTGCAATTTTTCTATCCAGACAAAAAATCGAATATCTCGGCAAAAAAAAATTGTAAACCAATTTACCAAACGGCGTTTCAAAGAAGAGAAAACCAGCTTCATTTTGCACTTTTATTTATATTATTGAGATTTTTTTTGTACCCGGTACGTCATTTTGAAAATTCCGATTTTTCACGGTTTTCGCACTTTGCAGAATCGCTTGCTGGACTTGGAAAAAATCGTCATCTCACCATTCACTAAGAAGATCTTTGAAAAGGAAACCGTTAGCTTTAGTTTCGTTAAAAAAAATTGCGATTTTTTTTGCAGAGAAATTTAGTTTTTTCTTGAAAATACGGTAGGTTTCCGAGAGGCCGGTATTGTGCGGCGTAACTTGAAAACTATGAGATTTGAAATATTTAGTCAAAGGAGTAAAAAGTTGTATTTTGTTATTTTGGGGACATTAAATTTTTTAAGATTTTTTTTCCAAAATTTCTTCGTATCGCTAGTTTTGGTTGACAGTCGACGATTTATCTTATTAATTTATTGCCGTTACTTTAAAACAAAGATGTTTTAATGGAAATATCGAGAGAAAAAAAGTACGTACATCCTTGGCCACAGATATTAGGCACCCCTATAAAATATTGATATTTTAAAAAGTACATGGAGCTATTACAATGGCGTTGAACTAAAGCTAAGATGGCATCATCAAATATAAAATTAATTTCAGTCTTCATTTGCTAATCTCAGAGTGGCTCTTTCCTCGTATTTCATTAGTAATATTCGATTCTGCCGAAGAGTGGTTACTTTATTTTTCCCGATCATCTTCGATTTGACTGACTGTCAGTTTTCATTCGTTCAACTCTATATGAGCTCAAAACGTCATTTGATTCGTACGACCTACAAATTAAACTATGTATCTTTTCTCCTCTCGAGATTTTCATCAAAATATCTTAGTTTCAAAGTAACGGCAATAAATTAATTATACCAATCTTCGACTGTCAACTAAAACCAGCGATACGAAGAGATTTTGGGGAAAAAATCTAAAAAAGATTTAGTGACTCCAAAATAACAAAATACAACTTTTTAATCCTTAGACTAAATATCCCAGACCTAAAATTTTACTTTTTTCAACACCCGCCATTTGGGGAATCGTTTTTCGAAAAACGGCTACGTGCAACGAGAACTAAATTGATATACAGTGAAACTTCAGTTATACGTTTTTCAAGGGGTACATCAAATATGACGTGTAAATGAGAATAACGTAGAATTGAATGTACTATCTTTATTAGCGAGATCTGCCTTGGCTAAAGAAATTTGACCCATAAGTGAGAAACGTATAAACGAAGTTTCACTGTACATTATAAAACATTTTTATTTTTTAGACTAACCATTGTCGAGCTATCGATCCGTTGGACCGTTGGATCATATATTTAATACAGAGAATTTTTTATTATTATAGCACAATAGCGATGTTAATTTATAACTTTTCGAAATAAAAATGTACAAGAATTGAGTTAAGTGTATGCTTAATAAAATACCTTTTTTCCAAAAAACAAATAAGCAATTTCGTACACAAAAAAAATTTGGAAACGATGACCTTTTCATATTCTCAATATATATAAATAATATGTATATAAAATACACTAAAATAGACATAATATATGTATTAGGTGTATTTTGAGAATATATATATATTGAGAATATCAAAAGGTCATCGTTTCCAAATTTTTTTTGTGTACGAGATTACTTATTTGTCTTTTGGAAAAAAGGTATTTTATTAAGCATACACTTAACTTAATTCTTGTACATTTTTATTTCGAAAAGTTATAAACTAACATCGCTATTATGCTATAATAATAAAAAATTCTCTGTATAAAAAATATGATCCAACGGTCCAACGGATCGATAGCTCGACAATAGTTGGTGCGTGTATATAGTTGGTGTGTGTGTATATATAACCGGTGCGATGGTCTCGTGGTCAGCGTGCTCGCCACTAAATCAGCGGACCGGGAGGTCCCGGGTTCGAATCCCAGTCGCGTACATTTCGTCGTGAAATGTTTTTCTTCGGCATTTCGCGGCGAAATGAGACTAGTTCCACGACTGGGGGGCGAACTCGATAACCAGCTGTATTGGTATAGGTTTTCCGCAGTTTCCCTATACTCATGACAGAAATGTCATGATGAATATAATACAGAGGGGGCAGTCGGCTGCGGCCGCAAGAGGGGGGAACAGGAAGAAAAATTGAGAAAAAAAGAGCAAACAGTAGAGGAAAGAACGGTCATAATGAGGGGAAGAATGGGTAACAAACGCGAAAAGCGTGTACCTAAGTAAAAAACCAATAAAAAAAATTTTAAAAATATATATATATACACATATGTACATGCAGCACTCTAATGCACAGCTCTATTGAGGCGGGGGATATACATTTAGACAGGAAAAAAATAAGCAGTATCAAGGGATTTTTTAAACTAAGAAATAATTATTGTACAATTATAAAACTTTAGGTATACTTCAATAGTATATCTAAGTATACGAAACTATTTTTTTTTATTAATTCATCATCAAAATGGCGGAGCTGTGGCAGAGTGTCACAGCAAGATCGCCGCGGGCGTTGCGAATCGGCGTGCAGTTTAGCTTCCCGTAGACTTTCATTTGCAAAAAAGTTCAAACAGTTTTTCAGTTAGATCATGTATAGTTTCTATGTGACGGTAATTAAAATGAAGAAAGTGCAAATTTGGGAAAATGGCACGCATTTACAAAAAAAAATCAACATTTCGCGCAACATTTCTGTAAAATGTGGACTAAAAAAATTGATTTTTTTCCAATTTCTCAAAAACTATTTTCATCAAGTAGAAGGTACCAATATTTCACGCCCGCTCCGAATCCGAGCGGTGAGACACAGCGTTGACGGGCTGTAACGTTTGAAGTTTTTTCGAATTTCGCTTTGAAACTTTGGGAAATAATTTTACATATATAGTTCTATCGTTTAAAGAAGAAAAAAAAAGAAATCGATTTTTGTATCGTTGTAAATGTATATCCTGCTTTAATAAAGCATCCTCTCTTTTGTTTCAGATTAAAACGGTTCTAAACATGACTGTGACGAACGAGCATTTCCGTCTACCAGTGGATCAAAATGAGTGAAAAAACGTCGAGATCCATAGGGTAAAACGTTGAACGCGTTCCCGATCGACAGCCCGAAGAAAAGCGCCTCGAAATGCCTCGAAGATCGAGAATTCTACTCGCTCTAATGTTGATCCCTGACAGCGAAGAGAGTACGTCGAGTAGTGCGCGGAAATTCGTACAACCAATGATCGCCAAGAGTACAATACTATGTCGAAAACTTTGGTGTTGAAATCGAAGCCTGTATTAAACAACGGTAATACAAGTATTAAAATAAAAGATTCACGAGTAATAATAAGTACCGAGCTACGAGGGAATCGCGCCTTTTCCACACGAGGATCTAGCGCGCGCGTGTGTGTTTGGATTTTCGAGTGGAATTTGGAGAAAAAAAATGTTATCGACCATGTCGTCCACGGCTGTCGAACTGAACACTTCCTACTACACAACTGTCGTTGGTAGCAGCACCCTCGACGGATTTTCCGGTAAATACTCGACGGTTTGTTTCTCCTTTTTATCTACTTCAATGTTCCTCCGTATGCTCGTTCGGGCTGTAAATATCTTTTTTAAATATTCGCTATAAAGATTAATTACTACATGTAGAGAAAAAAAAATAAAGAGAAACGAAATAAAAAGGAACGAAAAAAAAGAATATGTGATTTTTTATTTACAACGTCGAAGATAAAATGTGCAAAATTAAGGATAAATCAATTTTTCTTTTCTCGTTCTTAATTGATTTATTATTTTTTCTAATCTCTCTTCACTTTTTGATCTTAATGCAGAATGGACAGACACCTTCGTTCGAAGTAAACAAATGAAAACGACAAAAGATAAAATTAAGAGGCAGCAAAATTGACGTTTTTATTTCGTTTCTCTAGTTGTTTGAACATATGATTTCGTCTTACTTAATTTTCTTTTTCGTAGTTTTTATTCGTTAACTGCAAACGCCGGTTTCTTTCTATATAAGGAAACGGATCGCCCGAAATTTATTCTCGATCCTCACAACCTCCCCTCTTTCCATCAATAATCGATCGGACTTATGTTTTTTTTACCATATTGGTTTGTCACCTTGTAATTATTTTTAAAAAACGACAAGAGTTGAATTAGTCCCCATATTGACGGCTTGTCTATTGTTGAGGCATATTTGTAAGGTTACTTTTGCGACCTTTTTTCCCTCGTTTTGGAGATAAGGTTTAGAAGCTTCGGAAAATAAAAAAAGTTAGCATTGATCCCGATGAAAAATACGTACAAAATTCATTTAGATCAATTTTTTTATATTTATTTTGTTTCGCAATAAATTAGAATTAAGTGAGATAGAAAATTCAATTTAAACTCATATAAATTTGAAAGAAACTTCAATTCGATGAAAATTGCATTACAATTCATTTAGATGGAAAAGTAAATGAGAAATAATTTACGCAAAAAACAAATGCGAATTGAATAACAAAAAAAATTGTTGAAATAATTGTACCAGTGTTCTATAATTATTGGTAATCGTAATTGTGCTTGTTGAATTTGGGCGCCCGAAGTGTCGGTGATCGAGCCGGAAAACACAACGACGACTACATACATGTTGCCACCTTACATTCGCATAACATCGATGATCGTCTGTATCGCCGTGATGGTCCTCGGAATAATCGGAAATTTAATGGTAATTTATTGCTGGACGAAACGAAATATGAGTAAGCGAGCCCTCGAGACGTGGATAATTTTTCTTTGTTTCCTTCGCGTATTTTTTCAAGGTACCGTTGGTCGTGCTGCGAGGCAAGGACATGAGAAACAGCACGAACATCTTTCTCGTGAATCTGAGCGCGGCTGACCTCTGTGTCCTGGTGATCTGCGCTCCGACCGTCCTCGTTGAGGTTAACTCGGGACCCCACGTCTGGCCCCTTGGCGAACATATGTGTGAGTAAAAGCCAAAATTCCGTATATGACACTGCAAATATGTCCATTGTCTAAATGTAAAGATACCTAACCCTTTTCAAAATTATATTTTATTATATTTTTTCATTGTATATTTTATTTTATTTATTATCCTTTATTATATTTTATTATGAAATCCTCAGCGGGTATATTGAAACATTAAAAATCGGAAGAAAAGATTGAACGGTGAAGGGTAAACAGTTGAGAATTTTATTGCCGAGTTCACATAATAATCTTGCTTCTAAATATTTTTTCGTATACTTCATTCTATTATTTGTTACATAATAAATACATAATCTATTTTTTATTTTACTTATCAAATATTGTCAACCTATTATATTATTTTTGTTATATTTTGTAACATTTTTCATATTTTTATGTCAACGTATTGAAAAAATTACATCAAATTACATTTTGTTTATTACAAATAAAACATTTACAATTCTAAATATTAATTATTATTGTTATTATTATTATAAATGACAATTATTAAATCTAAAATATAAAAAATGAAATTAGACAAACAATATTTTTAAATTATATTCCGTTAATATCACGCACCATCGCAATTATTTTTCTCCTTATACCCGCATTTGTCGCCATGACTAAAAAACAAATATTAAAATCACAATCAACTCCTTACTGTCAAATCAAAGAAGCAAATTTTCTTGCCGCTCCTTCGAATTTGTTTTCCATAGTCAAGTGAAGAGGACAATTTTGTTCCCTGCCTTACATTGCACTGAAAAAGTTGCGTTTGCTCTATAAATTCAACACACTCTCGTAAGAACGACAAAGGCGATCGTTCGGCTTCGCCCCTATCGACCATGATAACTCCGCGCCGAATCGAAGATAAACATGGACCGTTTCGACGACAAGAAAAGGTCCGGTCGAAACCTTGGCCCGTGGAACGACGTCGAAATGCTTCGGTCGTCAGTTTTTCGCCGCGTCCGGAACATTTTTGTGCTTATTCGTCTTCTTTTCCTCGATCTACCACCCCTTGGCTGTACGAGCCCGCGGGCTATTACGAATTGGCTGGACAAATAAATTGAAGATCGAGCCGCGAAATATACCATGATTACGTATATTTCGCGGCTCGATCTTCAATTTATTTATCCAGCCGAAGAGTGTCCCTCTTCCTGCTTGCTCGAATAACTTGCGGATATGTGAAAATCCACGATCCGGCGGTTCATTTTCCGTCACATATGAAAATATTTATATACACACACATATATATATACAAGCACATTCGGAGACGTCGCGGTCCAACTCTCCTTAGCTGAGTGCACATTCAAGAGTGCGTGACGTTTCTGCGATCTTCCGTACGACGTGTACTCCGCGAGTGACGTGACACAGCCGCAAGAGTCACGAACGCGCTCGGACAGCCTCTTTTCACCTCCGATTAAAACACTATTGCGACGGGGACCTCACACAATTTCCGAAAATATCAGGCGAGATTGAATTTTCAAAAAGCAAAATAAAACGAAAATTTTTGCAAATGTATAGGGTCTTTAGTTGCTTGAATTAAAAAAATGAGTAAACGTTATCAGTACGCCCATACATACATATGTATGTACAAGGTCATAGGTTTGAATTTTGTTTGGATTTAGTTTAAAAAAATCAGTAAATACATATATGAGTGTAGATGTATGCATATATTATGAGTTTGCTGATTTTTCAAATTCGTTTTTCAAAAATCATCATTTCGAAATGGTAGGATTGACAAAAGAATGTGTGAAGGTATATATGTATATATACCTGATATCAAAAAGTTTCCGGGCTAGTGCAGTAACACGCCAACAGTGCTCGTCTCGAAACTTTTTGATCCCAGTATATATCCTGATTTATATATTATCAGCGATCAGTATCATTAGCGAATCAGTAGTATATATCGCAAATATTACTAATTATTCATGTCACTAATTATCGACGAATCAGTAATATATACTACATATATTACTAATTGTCGGCGAATCAGTAATATATATTTCGCAATCTTACGGATTCATCTTACTGATAATCAGCGAATCAGTAAAATGATTTAGTAGTGTAAAACGAATTTTTAAATTATTGTATCGTCACTTTGAATAACTCTATTACTGATTTTTGCAAAAACAGTATTCCTGATTTTCATAAAATACGAATAATTAAAAATTCGATAAATTTGTATATAGGTATATGTATATATTTAATGCTGGTACCAAGCCATTTGCACCTATCCGGTTTCCAGTAGTTTTTTTGCCCATCTCGTTCTTGAAAACTAAGTCGCGGACGAATCAAAGCGTCGAGAAGATCGACGCGCGCGCCGTTTAGGCTCGTTTCGCTCGCAATTAACGTCGGTTTATCGTGTGACGTAAGGGCCAAGTGTAAAACGAGGAATCGAACACACTCGTGCGTGCACATCCTCCGCGTTCATCGGACTCTCGATCTTCTGCGGTATGAGGCATCCGCATCGTTTGGAATCGTGCCATTTAACGATAGACGCTTTTAGAACGTCACGGATGTACGGGATAAAGCGTAAGAGAAAGAGGAGGAAAGAGAGAGAGCAAGAGAGGTGAATCCTCACTCTTGCCTCGGACTCCTATAATTAATGATCTAATTACCGGTGTATTCGAGTCAACGCGAAACCCTCTGAATTATCATTCGAATATAACTGATTCGTTTCGCGCGCGCTTTGCCTCGTCATTCAGGCACTTGGAATTCATCCATGCATCGTTTCCTTCGTTCCTACACAGCCACTACTAGCCGAATCTACCGCTCAGCAGATTCGGCTTAATCCGCTCGGACGAGACTTCAAAAGCCGTCTGATCGAGCCAGGCCGTATCTACTGAAAAGTAGATACGGGCGTATCCGCTCAGACACTTCGTTTCACGGCAACAGCAAAGTAATCGCAATATTGTGCCATCACTTTCTTGTCATATTGACTGGATAACAAATTCTATAGAATCGTAAAGGAAAAACAATGTCGCTTCAATTATTTATCTTGAAACATCTGAATAACTCGGGAACAACGAAGTTAATCGAAAAATCCCAACACACGTATCGGATAGATTCAAACGAGGAATAAAATGGCAACATCACTTTTTTTTAGTAGGCGTTTTCTTTTTTTTATTTGGCGACTATTTTCGGACATATTTTTAAATTTCTCGTCACGATTTGATGAGGAACGCAATGAGGAGACTTTTTTAGTTTATTAATTATTTATTTCCCGTATTAGTATTCGTTTGGAAGTGACATCGTTCTGAACGTCTTTTGTAATTAAAAAAAAATAATGGCCACATCGGAAAATGTTTCGGACAATAGTTACCTTTTTTTAACTCAGAATAACCCGCCGCTATAAAACTATAAGTGTCTCCTTACGTTCGTAAAGACCATTGACGTAAACATCTTTTGTCGTTATTGAAAAAAAAAATGGCCAATTCGAAAAATCTTTCCGCCAAAAGTTACGTTTTTTTTACCTGGAATAACCTGCCGCTGTAAAGCTGTAAGGGTACATTTTTTTAAAAGGTGACTTTGGAATGAGCGTAAAAACGTCCACTAAATAAAAAAGGTAACTTGCCATTTTACTCCTCGTTGGTAGCCACTCGATACGCGTCCCAGGGTTTTTCGATTTGGCTCGCTGTTCTTGAGTTATTTCGACGGCTGAAGATAAGTGTGACATATTGTATAGAAGAGGGTTGACGACTGGCCAACAAGATCTCTCGTCATCACACGCCAGCCGAATCCGTTCAACGATATCGTGTTCATCATTATTTGACACTAATTGTACCGTGAGCGTAACTGGAGAGGACTGTAAATAAGACGACGATAGCACTGTCACAATGATGATGATACAGGAAACGTAGCGATGGAGAAGGAGAGAGAAAGAGAGAGACATCATACAGTTGTCCCCTTCAGTGCCCACGTGGAATCTCGAGCGAGTAATTTATGGCTCGTGCGAAGCAATAAACGAGCCAAGGCTATAATGTTTTATCGCTCATACGAAACGCACAATTGTGACACGAACCGCGCATCAACCACTGCCTTCCTCTTTCCGGACGGATGGTCGAGACTGTTCGCTGCAGCAACAAATTCTCCCAATCAAGTTCCACCTGTGAACTTATAAATGTGTTACGTCGTGTTATCGATGGTATGACACGTGAAAATGCATCAGGGTAAAGCGAGATTTTTTTTTCTCTAGAAAACGATAAGAAAAAAATTTCGGTCATTGTGAGCAAAAAATTCTCGTGCGAAGTGCTATGCGTCAATTTGACATTTTTTGTTTCAAGGTTGGTAATGAGTCTTGTCACGTGATAATATTTTTCAACTGTTTTTATAATAATGTTTGAAGAACTGTTTAAGAAAAATTAAAATCACACAACGGTGTTGTTATTTATTAATTTTTATTATTATTCTTATTGTTTGATTCGTTTGATCAATCGGTCGGTGAAAATTGACAAATTGATTATTGATATATACAGCGTGGCAATTATAAGGTGACAATCTGCGATGGAAATAAATACATTTTAAGGCGTTACCCCCACTTGTAGCGCAAAAAAAGGCCTTTTTCATGAATTTTTTTAAAGAAAACTACAAAACTTTTTTAATCGATCAATATACCATCTTAAAGAACACATCTTGAAGAACTTTCAGTAATTTTTTTATTGACAAATGGTACATTGTTTAGTGGCAAATGGCCGTCAATGAAATAATGTTTTTATATACACGGTTTGCGGTGATCAACATTGCGGCGAAGTGGATCATCTGAAAAAAAAATGCGGATGGATTTAGTCAAATATAAGTATAAACTAGTCTTTAATCGAAGGATTTTAAAAAATATTCATTTTTCACAAAATGGCGGACAGTCAAAGTTAATGGTTCGATTTTAACGAAAAAAAAACGGCCGTTTTTTGGCTATAAAATAGCCATTTTTTTCGAAAAAAAAAATCGAACGATTAAAGACTACATTTTTATGTATTAAATAAGCCTGCAAAATTTCAAGAAGATCGGTTCATTAGTGTTCGAGTAATCTTGGTCACCGACTTCAGAAATGCCATTTTGAGAAAAGCGCGCCAGACGGCAGACTAGCCGGTCGTTTACACAACGGATTCTTCTCGTTCAACGCTCATATCTCAGTCGATTTTGTTCGGATCGACTTGAAATTTTCAGGACATATTCTCAGATACTTATACTTCAAAAAAATGCAATAAAAAAAATCGATTTTTTCAAAATCGCAAGTGGGGGTAACCCCTTAATGGATTTTCAAGTCATTTTCGAAAAAAATATAGCGTTCTTTTGGGATGAGTAGTATTTGCTGGAAAATATAGAGCAATCTGGGGGAAAATTCAAAATTCCATTTTGAGTTCAGCAGCATGAAGATATATAAATTCCGAATACGAAATACTTCTAAAATACTTTTTTATTTGGTATTAAATTCCACCTGTCCACTTCAAAATGCATCTTTGATCATTTTTTTCTCGAAAATGGGATGGACAACAAAAGTTTTTCCGGAGTGGTCCGTATTCGGAATTTAGTTATCTTCATTCTGCTCTACTCAAAATGGAATACTGATTTTTTTCAGAATACCATTTTTTTACAAACACCATTCATCACACAAATGTGCTATATTTTTTTTCGAAGAAGAGATGAAAGTCCATCAAAATAGTTTTTTTTCTCAGTCACAAAATCTCCGCGAATCCGTAGGGAGCATCTTTAATTAATCTCTTTCTGAGCGCCTTCGCGTTATCCGAGCACACAGACGCCCACATAATCGTAAATTAAATCGTCGCGTTTCCGCGTGCGGAGAGTGAGTCCGCGGTCGCGCGGAGCGGTCCGAATGAACGTGAAAAATGAACAAGTTATCAGCTGTCTTGACTCCGCGGCACGCGGCGCTTCGTCACTTCTCTTTATCCCGTACCAACACTTCGTTCATTAATCATAGGCTCGAGACTCGATTATAATTCAATCCACCCGAATAATTCAATCCAATATTATTGGACAGACTGGGCTGTAATTGCATTATCTTGGAAATATTTGCAAAGTGGCTACAATGAAACTGTAACGTGTTGGAAAAAAAATGATCGACAAACAATATATTTGTTAGGTTCTCCCTTTCCCTTAAGCGGTCTTCTCACTTTAAACGCTAAAAAGGCTATATTAATGAATTTTTTTGATAGGTTTATATTATAGATATTGATATAAAAGTTGTTACACCTAATAAATACACTTTCGAAATGCATACAAAAAAATGTATGTATTTATGTAACCCAAACAAACTTTAAACGCGTTTTTCTCAAAACAACGTTTTTCGGCGGCTTGTTGATAAAATCTTCGAAACTACTGAACCGACCCTTATGAAATTTTAACCACATATTCTTTACAACTATAGCTATAGCGCATATCAAGGATTTTTTAAATTTTCATAATTACTTTTTTTTTGACAAAAACGGTAAAAAAACACGGTTTTTTGTCCGCCATTTTGTTATTTTTGCATATATGAAAAACATCGTATGATATGCGTTATAGCCATTAACTTACTGAATCTAAAACCGTTTGATTTTTTTGTTTCGTATGATGCATCTCCAAGATTTCATCAACAGCGGAGACCCACAATTTTTTAGGACATTTTTTTAACTACCATTTTCGTCTATAAAAAGTCACTTAAATAAATAAATAATTTTTTAAAATGTATTTCAAAAGTGTACCTATTAAGTATAACAACTTTTATATCAATATCTATAACATAAACCTATCAAAAAAATGCATGAAAATAGCCTTTTTAGCGTCTGAAGTGAGAAGGCCGCTTAACCGGGCTGTGTGTAAACTTAGAGCCTTTTCTCATGGCAGTATTGCAATAATGAGGTCGGGATTTTACACACAATTGATACATACTCTTGCCGAGTTGGTATTTTTTTTCATCGAAAAAATATTAATAAACAACGACGTTATTATTATTTAAACAAAGTGTCGCCGTTGCTGCATGGCGAATTGGTTCAGGTGATCCTGGCATTGAGTCGTCTGAGATGAAAAATAGAAACCTGCCATTTTGGTATTAGGAGTACAACTTTGCAGTGACCGTTTTACTTAGAGAGCCACTGCGGCCGAAGCTGCGGCCCTAGCTCAATAAAAAAAGTGGCATTTTAAACTAGAGGCTCTGCCAATGTAAACAATTTAAAAAAGCTAACGGATACGTGTATGCATTATAAAGTTATAGGCACTCAAACATGGCAACCTACGAACCGAATTCTCAGCATTTGCGGGAGGTTATGATTTACTTCTTCAACATCAAGAAATCTGCGGCTGAGGCCCACCGTTTGCTTGTAGATGCTTACGGGGAGGATTCTATTAGTGAGAAAACGTGTCGGCGGTGGTTCCAACGCTTCAAAAGTGGAGATTTTGAGGTCGAGAACAAGCATGGTGGCGGAAGGCAGAAAGTTTTTGAAGACGCAGAATTGGAGACCTTGCTGGACCAGGATTCGTGCCAAACTCAAGAGGAACTCGCCGAGACGTTAGGAGTAACCCAGCAAGCAGTTTCAAAACGTCTCCGGGATATGGGTATGATCCAAAAGCAAGGAAACTGGGTCCCGCATGAGTTGAAGCCGAGAGACATCGAGCGCCGATTTTTCACCTGTGAACAACTGCTCCAAAGACAACAAAGGAAGGGATTTTTGCACCGGATTGTGACTGAAGATGAAAAGTGGGTTCACTACGATAATCCTAAACGCCGAAAATCATGGGGACTGCCTGGTCATATTCCGTCATCGACGCCCAAACCGAATATTCACGGATCCAAAGTGATGCTGTGTATCTGGTGGGACCAGCTGGGCGTTGTGTACTATGAGCTGCTCAAACCATCCGAAACCATCACAGGGGAACTCTACCGACGTCAATTGATGCGCTTGAGTAAGGCACTCAAAGAGAAACGGCCACAATTCAACGAAAGACATGACAAGGTGATACTGCAGCATAACAATGCCCGACCCCATGTTGCAAATGTCGTGAAAAAGTACTTGGAAACGCTGAAATGGGAGGTTTTATCCCACCCGCTGTACTCTCCAAACATTGCCCCTTCCGACTATCACTTGTTCCGGTCAATGGCACGCGATTTGGCTGACCAGCACTTCGGTATTTACGAAGAAGTCAAAAATTGGGTCGATTCCTGGATTGCCTCCAAGGACCAAGACTTGTATCGACGCGGGATTCGAATGCTACCTGAAAGATGGGCCGAGGTCGTAGCTAGCGACGGGCAGTACTTTGATTAAAAAATATGTAGCCACTTTTTTATACTAAAGCCTTAAACTTTTGAAAAAAACGGTCACTGCAAAGTTGTACTCCTTATATAATAACAAAACTTTCGTGTGAACGGATACTTTTTTTTTAATTTAGAAAATTACGCAAATTGCACGTTGTAGAAAAAAAATAAACGATTTTCGACAACAAAAAAAACAACGTGGAGCACTTGTTATTACCACATGGATAAACGTTTGATGGAAACATCCGGTCATACGATAAAAAATGTTATAAGCTATGCTATGTGCTAGCTATGTGCTTTGTCAGAATAATACCGTTTTCAAAAACATAGTTTTGAGAAAAACGCAAAGGTAAAAAAGGATACATCGCACAAATCGTCACAATCTGTCAACTGTTGGAATTTTTACAAAATCTTTACTTTGAATTCAAATTAAGACTCTAGGTTGTAAAACGACACAACAAATTGTATTAGTGAAATGAAGAAAAAAAACGTGAGCCTAATACTTTAGGGCAAAACAAAATGTTTTAAGAAAGTTATTCACAAGCTTGCAAATATGCCATGGCTTGTCCTTTTCCCTCGATGGCTAATGCTATTATTTTTCAACGGACAAAAAATGGCCAAGACTGTATACATGTGTGTGTGTGTGTTTGTTTGGGTTTTTCTCTGTGTGTGGGGGGGGGGGGGGGGGGTGTTAGAAGAAACCAGCGACAAAAAGAAAGCCAATACTCATCACCAGATGTTACTCGACGGATACCCAAACTTTTTTCATTCAGCAAAGACAGCAAGGAAGAGGGGCACGTGCGACACGCAACCGCGCGAATAGACGCTTTATTCGCAAGACCGCGCTCTCCGCACCGTCTCGTTCAGCATTTATTCCCGTCCCCGTTTCGTAAAAGCTTCGCACGAAGGAGAAGAAAGCCCGCGCAAGAGGAGCAGATGTTACCACGGGCCGAGTGGACGTACGTACGAGAGAACGTGTGAAAAGTGATTTTCGGCGCCGCACAAGTCATCGAGATAACGAAAAAAGTTGACAAACAGTTTTCACGCATTGTGCAAGAATGTGGTGCGAAAAAAAGGATTATTTTCAACAATTAAAAAATAAAAAATTATTCATCTCGTGTCAATGAAAAATAAAAAATTGTCAACTTTGTATCAACAATTAAAAAAAATGATTAGCCTCACATCGATGACAAAAATACAAAAATAAAAAACTGCCTTCGAAAACTGAGATAAAAAATGCCCGATTTCCCATCACTAATGCAAAAAAGTACAAAAATGATCGATTACGTTATTAAAAATGATAACATCAATTTAAAAAAAAAAGGAAAAGTGATTGAGCCTCATATCAATCAGTTGAAAAATAAAAAACGAAATAAAATACTTTCTTCGAAAGATAAGAAAGGTTAGATTAAAAGTTCTCTATGTCATATCAATGATAAAAAAATAACAAAAATAAAAAAACTTCGACGGATAAGATCGTAAGATCACTTTCAAGGTCGATGCAGGGAGATTGAGTGCATTG
>OX101786.1:1339520-1522020 GCA_944452715.1 Ophion slaviceki | reverse complement strand
CTCTCCCTTTACAGAAATGCCACCAACTTCTTAATGCAGAGTCATATTGTTTCCATGATGATTCCGTTAACGATGCTAACATAAGATTCGATGATTTTTCTGGCACGTCCTTCATTTCGTATGCTTTCCGGACAAAATCCCGGCCACCAGGGTAACGTTCTTCCAGAATCCATCCGTTTTTCTGTCAGAGCAATTTTTAATACCCGAATCAGCCTTAAAACGAATTATTTGTGAGACTAGCATGGCCTGAAACGTGGGGAACCATGGCTGAGAAGGCCATTCTGGCACCACCACAATACCCTGTGCTTCTTCACTCTTAATTTTTTGCATAACTTTCAGGATAACTGAAAATGGCGGAAAGGCATAAAAGAAATAAGATCTCCACGATATCGTAAATGCATCAACCGCCAGGGCGTCTGGATCTCTACGCCAAGAAGTATAGATATCGCACTTTGTATTTACTCGACTAGCGAAAAGATCAATCTCAGGTGTTCCAAAAATATTCGCGATTTGTTTAAACGCTGAATTAGATAACTCGAATTCTGTGTTTGATTCTAACTTCCGGGATTCTGCATCCGCTTCTGCGTTCATTTCTGATGAAATGTAAGATGCGAAAAGCCAAATATTCTTTTGTTCACACCATTTCCAAATTTCTCTGGATAACTCGTTTAAGTTTTCGTGTTGAACACCGCCCATCCGATTTATATACGAGATGGCGGTTGTATTATCGATGCGTAAGAGAATTTGCCTATCCCTTAGCCCTTGTGCAAAGCATTTCAGGCCAAAGAACACTGCCATCAACTCCAAAAAATTTATATGGTACAACCGCTCGTTCTCTGACCAGTGACCGTGCGCTTTCTCACGCGAATTTTTACAAAAGATTCCCCAGCCTGAAAGCGATGCGTCTGAGAAAATTTCTAGATCAAACCCCATGGTCCTAATGGGATTCTTTGATCTTGATCCTACCGACCTCCACCATTCCAATTCCATCACTACTTTTTCATTTATAAATAGTTTGCCATCGTAATTGTCATTACTTTTTTGAAGGGCCAAGTATTTTTGCCTTTCACACGCTTTTGTGTATGCAATTCCGTAGTTTACAGCAGGGCAATATGACACCAGCGTACCAACGAGTTTTGCAAAGTCTCTGATTTTATAGCTCTGATGCAGCTTGTATTTCTTAATCTGAGATCTTATCGTCATCCTTTTGTCTTCAGGTAATTCTATAATCATTTGTCTAGAGTCGTAGATAAAACCCAGAAACGTACATCTTTTTGACGGGATGGTCTGGCTCTTACTTTCATTGATAATGAACCCTAGTTCTTGTAGAAAAGACCTAGTAACAGTGAGATTGGAACTACAGTTCGCAAACGAATCCCCTAATAAAAGGATGTCGTCAATGTAAATGACTGATGGAAAACCGAGGTTCCTCAAATATGCCATCACGGGCTTCAAGATCTTGGTAAATACGTACGGCGCTGTAGTGAGTCCAAATGGTAAACATGTGAATTCGTAATATTTTCTCTCAAATCGAAATCGTAAATATTTCCTGTGAGACTCGTGAATTGGGATTAGATAATAAGCGTCCTTCAAGTCTAGTGTAGCTAAATAGCTACCTGAATCTATTAATTTTGACGCGGTTCTTCCATCCTCTAGCTTAAAGTGCTTGCTATGGATAAATTTATTTAGCCCCTTAAGGTTTAAAATAAACCTGCTCGATCCATCCGGCTTAGGAACGAGAAATATACTCGAGACAAATTGTTCTTTAGTCGAGTGGCATTCCCGAATCGCTCCCTTTCCTTGCAATTCACGTATTAAGGTGGAGATTTTAAGTCTTTCATTGCTTGACCAATCAGGTTCCGAAGGAACCGTGTTTTGAGTGGCCGGACTGATAAAAGGGATTTTATATCCGGTTACCCAGGACAGAACGGCAGGATCCGAGGTAATTTCTCTCCATTTAGCTTCGAAAAAACGAAGTCTTCCAGCTAGTTGACCTACCGGTTCTAATAGCGTTGTCTCGAGTGCTCCTGACCTCGCCTCTGTCGGTTCTTGTATTGCGAACGGCGCTGTGTTGTTTTGTGGAACGTCTGATACCGTTGTTTCGACCCGCCCGACGTCGTTGCATACTCCTTGGCTCCGTATTGACGGGGCGGGGGTCTCAAGTTTTTTGAAGGTTTCAGCTTCTGCATAGGCTTTGATACGATCTTGAGATCCTTGCAAGCAGTCTCGATTGATCTTGCTGATTTCAGGACTTCATCGAGATTTTTCCCAAACAAATACTCATCGCACTTTGTAGTGCTGAGAGTGTCCCGTAAGGACACATTTATATTCGCAATGATAAGGCTTCGCCTTATTGCAGACTCGTCATGCAGGAGATCTGTCAGCAGACTGCTCTGATCACTGAGATACCCCAGAAAGGGGTACATCTCGGATTTATCATGTTTCAATATAGTCAACATGGCACTCCCGGTCGCAGCCAAGCATGCGGTGATTTTTTCCTGCTTTTTTTGTATTCGTTCATCCCTCTTTACGATCGTATCTTGCATGACGATCTTCACCTCCTGATTTAGCTTTGGAGGATCGATCATAGTGCAATTACTCGGTGGCGGATATTTCTTTATCAACGCATCTCTCTCGTCATCAGGCAATCCCTGCTGTATTATATCCTGCCACCGCTTTACTATGTCCTTGTGGACTGCCGGTGCGAGCACTCTCTCCTCGCATATGCGTCTTCCCAGCAAGTCACGGATGTCCGGACTTAGCGTAGCTTCCGTGTCCGAGTGTTCCGCCGCAATCGTCTGCGGGGCTACCGAGGCTTGTACCCCTGGACAGGGGTTTTCTCTCTGTGCTTCGTTCACGGCAGGCAAGTCTCCTTGTGTTTCCAGACTCGTCGCTCTTTCAGTTGATTGAGTCTTCTCGCGTGAATCTGAATAACGCAGATTGATAGAACAAGTTAGTCTTGTTGCTATCAGGCGAGAAAGTTACTACCAATAGGGTTAGTGCCCCTGGTAATAATCGAGGTTTTTCAGGCAGGGCGATGGTAAGTGCAGACAGGTAAGCGCCTGGCTATTAAGCGATATTGTGGGTTAGAGCCCACATACGCATGCACTCGCACGAAAATAGTCCTATTCACTGCCTGCCCTCTTATAGGTATAATATTATGCCATGCGGGCGCGGGTTAGAGCCCGTTTTGCCTCGCCTTGTCATCCTATCCTCAAAGCGTTTCCACACAGGTTAGTGCCTGTAATTTGTTGGCAAGGAGACTCTTGCCTATCGATGTGAACCTTTTCAGGGCTGTTATCTGAAAAAAAATTAAAAGACGTATATACTTACGATATTGATTTCGTGAAAAATATTCCTCTGAGTCGGTGCTGTGTCTCCCGTGACGACGTTTATTTCTCTTTTGTTTCTTCTTCTTGCTTTTCTCCTCAAGCCTTTTCAATCTTTCCTCGATACTAAATCGATTTTCTTTTCCTCGAGAATGATCCGAGGAATATTCCTCGTCGGAATATTCGTCCCTCTTCCGTTTTGGGGACATCTTTTTACAGGCTTAATCTTTAAAAACACAACGTGGCTTATCGGCACAAAGCGAAAGAATGGGGAATGACGGGCTGCATCCGGAAGGGATGCCACGACCGTTCCTTTTTTTTAGATATATAGTATATGAAATTGTGGCGACATCGGTAGGAAGTGGGGGTACTACACAGTTGATCTCGAGGAAGAGGCGCAAAATACAATAATGCTACTGAATGAAACTCGTGTTATTGTGAGTTGGAAATCTTTGTCGGATATCAATACAATAACAAGACACCGCTGACGTGATGTGTCGGTAACTGCATCGACATCTAGCGCCACCTATGGGCAAATTCCGGTTTCATACACACCTGGTATATAAGTATTAATACTTATATTACTTACCCACTCATATAGACTCATGTATCATCCATAATCTACTATGCATAACGTGGTAATTTATAAACACTGAATAATAAGTGAATGTGAATATAAAGTAATCATAAGCTTGGGGCCCAAAAAACCGATCACTTTTCAATATTTTTTTCTGATGAGAGTATGGGGATCCCGAGGTCGGGATTTGACCCGCAATCAATGCACAGTCTTACCAACTTTTTTAGCCGAAAAATATTGATACAAAAGGAAATTATTATATAAACAAAGTGCCGCCGTTGCTTCATGGACAACCGGTGGAGGTGCTTCCAGAAACTAGGCTCATCTGAAATAAACAATTAAAAAGTCTATTTTTAGTATAATAATTGAACTTTCAAGTCACCGGACACTTTTTTTGAAATTTTGAAAATTACGAAAATGCCAAGCTGTAGAAAAGAAGTTTGATTTTCGCCAAAAATAAACTACTTTAATCATTTATTATTAACGAATGAATAAACGTATAATAATATAATTCAGTCATACGATAGCAAATGTTATAAACTATACTCTGTCTGAATTTGAAGTAAATCGGACGAATAGGTTTTGAGATCTTTCATGCACCATAGTTTCGGAAAAAACGCAAAAAACGGTGAATCGCCTGGAGGCGGTTTGTCGTAGCGCAGTAGGCGATCTGACCATTTACGAAAATCGCCACAACTCGGTCGATTTTTGGCATTTTCACAAAATCTTTTTTGGGGATTAAAGTTAAGACCCTAGGCTATAAAATTATGCAGGGGAAAAATCGCGTTTTTTCAATTTCAAACTTATGCAGATGTTTTAAAACTTATCCATACATTTATGCGCGTTTTAAAGTACGTATATATTCCTCAAACTATATACGTAGGTACTTGAATCAGCGTGGACACCGGTAGAGTTCATTGTGGATACTTTTAATAGAAATTACGTTTTTTGATATTTACGTAGAAAGTATGTATTCTGCTACGCTGAAATGATACTGGAATGTTTTTATTTTCATCTGTAATGTTTCGATTTAATATTTGCCTTAATAAGCCTACTTTGATAACAATGTAAAATATAAGTGATTATAACGTAAAAATAATCAATAAACGCGAAATGAAAAAAATTGAAGTATCCAGAATTAATTCCACTAAATTAATTCCACTAAAATTAAATTTGAAAAAAATAACCCGAAAGAACTTGCACATTTTCCCATCGGCAAATATTTTACGATTTGACTCGAAACGGGACGCCCAGCATATATCCAAGCGACCAAAATGTCTTCGTTATGCAGAATATCTCACGATTCGTGAATGCGCATGTGGGGAAAATGTTTGCGAGATTTTTCCGCGACTCCGGATCTTTTTTCAATGCTGTATCGACTATCATACGCGCTGACGTACAATTCGTATCTTTGTCGCGCATTCGGAGGCATTACTTTTCCTCGCGTAGCCGAGCAAGCGGTGCGATTCGAGCCCTTCATATTTGTCTCATAGCAGACACAATTCCGCGCGTTTTCTCCATTGAACTTTTTCGATTTGTCGATCGAGCGCGTAAACCGAGCGAGCGATTGGAAAAACAAACACGTTCTCCATCGTCGATCTTACCGCGAGTCTTTTCGCAAATAGACTCAAGTGCATCGGCGATGGTTGTCACGTTTCTTTTTCTTCTCCTGGTCCCTTTGCTTTTAATCTTTACCACAAATTGGAGCATCGATCGACGCTGATAAAAAATTAACGCGTCATCGTGTTCGGTTCATCATTTTATTGCGATCAAATGACTCGAAAATGTTCTCTGTGCCCCCATGGAAATTTATGTAGGTATGTAAAATATATGCAGAAAGTATATGCTACATATATATATATATATATATATCGGTCGCATATATAGTGACGAAAAATAGAATAATACGTATACATTCAGTATATATGCACCAAATATGTGACGCATATATGACCCATATATTTTCGAAATATTTTTCTGACAAAAAAATATATGCTACGTATAAACACTATATATGATGCATACATGAGGCATATACGACGCATATATTTTCGATATATTTTCAATCTATTTTTTTGTCAGAAAAATATATCAAAAATGTATGCGTTATATATGACTCATATATGTGTCATTTATGCGTCATATATGACGCATACATTTTTGATACATATTCCTGACAAGAAATATATGCTGTGTATAAACACTATTACAGTTAAACTTGATAAAACTCAAAACTTAAACTTAAAAAAACCTAACTTACAGTTAAAGTACACTATTACATATAAACACTATATACAAATATGCGTAGCATATTTGTATGTATGTGGCATATATGTACCATTTATGCAGTATATATGTGTGCTAAATATATGTGGTATATATGCAGGGTAAATGCTACATATATCATTGATATATGATATATTGATATACAGTAATACCACGCATATACATCTCATATATAAAAACGTTACGAAAATTAGAATTTGGCACATATATGCAACATATATTTTCAATATATGGCATACATTTCACATATATTACAATTATTAATAAAAATAAATTTGCAGTATATTTTTGCGTATATAAATTTCCATGGGGGTGGCCTCTGACGAAAATAAAGAAATTATATTTAAAAAAACGGTCAAATGACAAGAAATTCTATATCGTGTTTATTTCATTATTTTTTTGTGATCGAACAGTTCTGGAATTTTTTCGAGGATTTTGAGAAACAATTTAAAAACAGTCAAATAATGAAAAAATTGTATACCCATGGTTATCATAATTTTTATTTGACTATTATCATTACCTCGTCGTTGTGTGCAAAAAAATCCGAATACCAGCGGAAAGAGAAACCTTGCCGCACAATTCGGACAGTGATCGCTCCCGGTGCATCGCATACGTTGCTCCTACTTTATGTCGGACGATAAATCATTTAGGAACATTGTTCGAAGTACTTTGCCAATTGGGAGCTTGATGAAATATGTGTGTGCATTCGTGTATCGACTGCTAACAAGGCGAGGCTCGTAACCCACATCGCTTTGGGTGTGAAATGATGTTAACCGATTGGTGCAAGTACATATTTGCGTATATATAAATGTATACATATATAAATATATGGATGTTAAAATGGTTCGTAGAAATTCGCGTTCGGAGGACATTCTCAAAACATCCTTTCCATATATATATTAGGGTGGCCCAAATTTGACCTCTATTTTTTTCCTTTTTCTCACAATCCAATTATCTTTTCTAAAGAAAAAAAAAATTGTCGTCAAATCTGCGAGCGGTCAAAAAATATTTAGAGGTTGCTCAAGCCTCCCAAAAATGCAAGTTTTCATTTAAAAAAAAACGATATTTTTTTCGTTCACTTCTCACCGATGAATTTTACGCTTTATAATTTTTAAATGATCTCACGAAAGTTCTAGCCGGCCAATGAATATTTAGTGGTCGCTCAAGAGCTTCGAAATTTCCAATTGTCGCGAATTTTTTTTCTCTTCTCACTCATAAATTTAACACTTTGTAAAGTTTTCAAAACAATTGTTCTTTTTTTCTTTAGAAACGGATTTTTTTAATTTACCTCACACTTCCAACCCGATAAAACGGGGGACCTTCAATTTTGTTTACGGGCAAGAGCTTTCAAGAGTTGTTTTATGAGAACAAAGATTATAACTCTTGGGTTAGTAGTGTGAGGTAACTTTGAAAAATCTGTTTCTAAAGAAAAACGATTAATTGTTTTGAAAATTTTACAAAGTGCCAAATGTATGAGTGAGGTGAATAAAAAAAAATTGGCGAGAATTGGCCATTTCGAAGCTCTTGAGCGGCCACTAAATATTCATTGACTGGCTGGAGCTTTCGCGAGGTTAATTTAAAAATTATAAAGCGTAAAATTCATGGGTGAGAAGTAAACGAAAAAAATCGTTTTTTTAATGGAAATTTGAATTTTTGGGAGGCTTGAGCGACCTCTCAATATTTTTTGACCGCTCGCAGATTTCGTGACAATTCTTTTTCCTCTTTAAAGAAAGTAATGGATGGTGAGAAAGAGGAAAAAAATAGAGCTCAAATTTGGGCCACTCTAATATACATATATATATTTCGCCGCAGTCGAAATTTCAGCAAAAAAAATTAATATCAGAAGCACAAGTTGAACTTTGGTGAAAAAGGCACAAAACAGGTACAAAATGTACCTCGAATTTTTTACAGGATTTTAAAAACAACCTGAGTGAACTTTTTCATATTTTGCTGCCGCAAAAATGCTTTCTTTTCAAGAGTGGAAAAAGGAAGTGATGTCGATTTGATCTTGGGTATAACCGGCAAGGCCATACGAAGCTCAACTTCGAAACTTTTAATTGCTAACCTTATTTTTGAATTTGAATTTAGAATTGGACTGGGATTGAATTTCATTGGAAAAAGTAAAAAGAATTAATAACATTATTGAGGTATAATACGGCCTCTGTACGAAAAATGTGGTCCAACAGCCGGATCGATAACTAGACAATAATAGGTCCAAAAAATAAAAATAAAAAAGCTATATAAATGTAGTTATCGTTTTTCCAACAAAAAATCACAAAATGGTGGGTGTTGAAAAAAATATAGGCGTCGAAATGTTTAAAAATCCCCTATTTTATCACGTGTTTCCGCGAACTTGAAAACCCCATAACTTTGATGGTGGGGGTGAATTTTAACTTCCCCTATTTCAAATAGCAACAAAAAAATATTAGGCTCGTTTTTTTTCAAAGTCACTAACATAAAAAATTTCCAAAACGGCTTCGTACAACGATAGCTACTGCAATTACGGGAACTTTCGTTTTTCAACATCGAAAATCGGACAATTATAATAGCTAAAGTTATGACTCCGGCCAGGTCGAAAAAAGTTGTGTCGAGAATGCGTAAATCGCTGTGCTACGTGCTCGTACTAAATTGTCTGTAACTTGGTTGATGTTCAATATTTTAACTTCTACATTTTTTCACATCGTCATGAATATGTATACTTCGAGAAAATGCAAAAAAAATCGATTTTCCCGAGCCGTCGTAGTGGTGTCGCGTCTTAACTGTAACATATATAGGTACGTGTTTAACATCGAGAAGAGTTGAGTACGCAATGTACTTCATTGTGCCAAAGGGTTCCCGCGGACTAAACAAACATATCATCCCATTGATCATTCCTCGCGGAGGGTAAGTGCTCCAAACAGGAAACACCATATATACATACATACATGTCTATATATATATATATAGCAAACGATAAAGCTTTCTCTGTCTTATTATTGCTCGTTTTTGCTGCCTCCATTATTTACCACAACGACCACTTATCTCTCTCTCTCTCTCTCTCTCTCTCTCTCTCTCTCTCTCTCTCTCTCTCTCTCTCTCTCTCTCTCTCTCTCTCTCTCTCTCTCTCTTCATACATTTCCCTCTTTCTCTCCGGCACTCTCATCCCGGGAGCCTCAAGCCTCATACACTCAACATACACTCTGTTGACTCCTCAAGATGTTTGCACCAGTGGCTCCATGGCAAGAGCAATAGCGGCGCACAGAGCTACCCAAAACTCACCACGAACTTGCTCAACGGAAAATAAATGCCCTGGGCGGGTAGTACCGGGGCTCTCGTGTGAAAAACGATTTGTCGTCGTTTGAACGTGAATCACGTAGATCGGGTACGAAGGCGATTATTTTCTCGGCCAAATTTCACGCACTGTTTCGCATACTATTTCGTATCGGCGTATACGCGGGTGGTGACGACTTCCGCTTCTATCTCGGGCATCGACATCGGCCGTGATAATAATAACAATGATAATGATATGCGAGCTCGAAGGAGCGATCGTTTCCGCGGCGAATGATCGCTCGGAGAATGAGATACGAGCTCGTAAATCCCGGCAAATGTTTTACAAACGTAAACCGTGTAGAAGTTGCGGGCGTACGAGAGGGGATGTGTGCGTCGGGAATTCCAATAACGGCGACGAGCCGGAACGCCGTTGTCGAGCCCGACAAATTGCACTATAGGAACTGGGGACAGTCTCGTGCCAAAAACACAAAACATACCGGAAATGGAAAATTAGCCGCTGAGTCGGTGCACACGATGCCAAAGGCAATCGCCAATCGGAATGTGCACTCAATCGGAGTTACGATCCCAGTTAGTCTAGCAATAGGGACGAAAACCCAGCACTTTTTAGCGTAGAATATGACTTTTTGGCTGAAGGTAGATGGTTTCATACTGAAAGTAACCCCAATAAAATGTTGCCCCTCAACTCGTCCCAACCTTAAGGAAAGGGGTTGGAAACTTAAAAATCGCCGTATCTCGATCATTAATAGCCCTATGAAAAAATGTTTCAAACAAAAGTTGTTTGGAATAATAAAATACGTATAAAGACATCCAACCCCCTATGTTTGAAAATAGCGGCACAAAAACACGAGAGCACCACTGCCCCCAGACAAGGACGCAGCGATATGTCTACTCCGCTCGCACACGCATCAACCCCGAATGTTCAGACACCAAATAACCTTATACGAATTTTATTATTCCAAACAACTTTTGTTTGAAACCTTTTTTGATCGAGATACGGCGATTTTCAAGTTTTCAACCCCTATTTCTTAGGGTTGGGGCAAGTTGAGGGACAACATTTAATTGGGGTTACTTTCAGTATGTAACCATCTACCATCAGTCAAAAATTCATATTCTACGCCAAAAACTGGTGGGTTTTCGTCTCTTTTACTGGACTACGTAACCACCACTGGGACTACCTCCATGGAAATTTATGCATGTAAAATATATGCAGAAAATATATGCTATATATATATATATAGGTCGCATATATAGTGACGAAAAATAGAATAATACGTATATATTCAGTATATGCACCAAATATATGACGCATATATGACCCATATATTTTCGATATATTTTTCTGACCAAAATATATCTGCTACGTATAAATACTATATATGATGCATATATGAGGCATATACGACGCATATATTTTCGATATATTTTCAATCTATTTTTTTGTCAGAAAAATATATCAAAGATGTATGGCGTCATATATGACGCATACATTTTTGATACATATTCCTGACAAAAAATATATGCTGTGTATAAACACTATTGCAGTTAAACTTAATAAAACTTAAAACTTAAACTTAAAAAAACTTAACTTACAGTTAAAGTACGCTATTACATCTAAACACTATATACAGATATTCTACGCATATCTGTATATATGGGGCATATATGTAAAATTTATGCAGTATATATGTGGTATGTACGCAGTGTGTATGCAACATATATGCTAAACATATGTGGTATATATGCAGGGTAAATGCTACATATATCATTGATATATGATACATTGATATACAGTAATACCACGCATATACATCTCATATATAAAAACGTTACGAAAATTAGAATTTAGCATATATATGCAACATATATTTTCAACATATGGCATACATTTCACATATATTACAATTATTAATAAAATAAATTTGCAGTATATTTTTGCGTATATAAATTTCCATGGGGGTAACTGGAACACATTCGGAAACGGATCAACAATCCACGTTGGCGGCGGCTTTCGATTTTTTTGAAACTCATGTACATGGTGGACCATTGAAAACTATTAGATATGTTTTTTTTCATCGGCGGAGAAATGTTTTTGAGGGGTGACACCACCCCTTAGAGTGAAACATTTCAAGGCCTGATTTTCGAGAAAGAAGAAACTTCAGAATATTCGTAGTCGGCGGAAAAATTCCCATCGGATAGATCCTTAAAATGGTTCAAAACTCGAAAATATGTTTTTAAACCTTTGGGTCCTTTTTCGAAATCGCCAAAATCGCTAAATGTCAAGCAGCCGTAACGTCGGTTCCATTTGAGTGACATACATTTATGTGGGGAGGTTTAAAAGGGATTTTGGTAGACTCAGAGAATGCCGCTCGATTCATCCTGATAGCTCGATCAGTTTTCCCGGAAAGTTCACTTGAAACATTACGGAAAAATTCGCGAAATGTGATGGTCCAACTTTGAAATTCTTCCAAAAATCGAAAAATGACTGCATCTTCACCACTCAATACGCATTTTGAAGTGAAAACGATTACGAAAAGAATGCGCGGAAAGCAGAGTCGGAAATTCAAAGCGAAAATAAATGATCGACGATTCAGTGAAGCCAACTATTTTTGGCCGAGATGGGAAAAAATGTTGGATGTTTAATATTTTTTAGACTAAGGACTAAATAATTAAGGATATTGATAGACTTCGAGAATGCTGCATGTTTTATCTCGATATCTCGATTCATTTTTTCGGAAAAGCCACTTAAAAAGGCCAAAAAAGAAGCAAAGGAAAAATTCCCCACTGAAATGGCAAAATTCGCCAAACTCGATGATCCAACTTCGAAATTCTGCCAAAAATAGAAAAATCATCGCAACTTTATAAATCAAATGCCATTTTTAAGCGAAAACGATTACGAAAAAAATGTACAGAAGGCAGAGTCTGAAATCCAAACGAAGGACAAATGATCGACCATTCAACGAAGCAACTTTTTTCAAAATGCGAAGAAAATTGCTATTCTCAATATTTTTTCTACAAATCTCTATGAATGTATTTTTACCTGGCCTTTATGAAAAGAAGTTAGAAAAACCTCAAAATGTCGGGAAAAAAGGAAAACTAAGGCTCAGCTGTATTTCGACGCGGATCCTGGACTTTCTTGGAAAAATTCAGTATATAAAGAAACGTGGATATTAATCGGGTGGTAGTGCAGCCGGTGGTGAGTCCCGTGCTGTCGGCGACAATAAAATTCTGGAGCAACAATAAACTTGGCGGACTTGGCTCGAATACGCGGGACGAAATTGCACGAGCGTCGGGGTATAAAGGGCGGCGAGGAGGTGGACGGGGGTGGTAGCAGGCCGCGAAATTCGCGACATGAGAGTTTACGTGTTTGCGAGTTAGCGGAGCATGCCGCCACGGGTTTTGCACTAACCCAAATAGATAATAAATGAATCGGGTATTCGGACTGTATCGCGGCGGACGTTCGTATATCTATACGTGACAACCTATGCTAATAACAGCCTTCCGCGTGTAAATAGATAGCCCCGATTCGACGAGGCCCGAATGCATGTTGGGCTCTGGACTTTATGATAAGGATCTCTCTCTCTCTCTCTCTCTCTCTCTCTCACACACACACACACACACACACACACACACACACACACACACACACACACACACACACACACTTTTTAGTGTTCTTTTCTCCGCACCTCATATTGTTAAGCTTTTGGATTAATCTTAGGTTTGTAATTCGATATTTTGGCTTACATTTGTATTTCTTGTTAATATTTTTATCTTCTATCTCGTTATAATTTGCATCGCGTATGTTTGTTTAATACCAAATCCGTTGTCTATATTTTTTCTTACTGTTATTTGATTTTGTATTGCATTTAATCCATATTTTTTAAAATTGATTTATTGTTTTACTTTTGCATTATAAAAATCCTCGTTCATGTGATTTCTGTTTATTTTTGCTTTATATCGAATTATTTTCCTTTAGCTTTTGCTATTTTAATATAATTTTGCATTATATTGTATTCTTATTTATTCAATTTCTGTTGTTTTTGTTGTACATAACAGTTTTATTCATGTTGGGATTGTTTTCATCCGTAATTTTTTTTTGCCCGACAGTTCAACGAGGGCATAATAAATATTGTCAATCAATTCATTATTCAAACTCTCTCTCTCTCTCTCTCTCTTGCAACTGCTCATTGCGTAAACTAGTTAGGGTCCCGGCCACCTGTTTCCTCTTTCGTTCTTTCTATTTGTGTTTCTTTATATATTTGGGTTTTTAATCTTCGTTTGTTCTTTTATTTGCGTTTTTTATTTTGGCTGTACAGACTCGTTTTTTCTTTTATTTTTACATCGCGCCTCTTTTGGTATTTCGTTGTATTTTTTTTTATTGTATGAAGTACGTGGACTGTGTGCAAGAGAACGTTTCAGCCCTAGAGCACTGATAAACATAATTTAATCCTTCTCTTTGTCTCTGATTTTTTCCCCAAGATTATTCGGCTTTTCAGAAAACACTGCATCTTTAGAAAACGCACTGTACCACGAGTGCCAGGAGGTTCGAAATAAAATATCTGCAGAGAAAAAAGTTCGATTAAAAAAGAATTAACGGGCGTGAGTTGGAGGAAAACAATATTTTAGAAATTTTATTTCTCTGATGGCTCCGGTCGAAAAAAGGCGAGTACTAAGCCCATACTACGTATGTGTGTGTGTGTGTGTGTGTGTGTGTGTGTGTGTGTGTGTGTGTGTGTGTGTGTGTGTGTGTGTGTGTGTGTGTGTGTGTGTGTGTGTGTGTGTGTTTCGATTAACATAGCAGGAATATCTTCTATCGAGCTTTCAACGAATCTATACGGAATTGCTCCAAGCTCTCCAATCGTTGAAGTATCCGAAGCTCGATTTTTCGCTTTTCGTTTTTTCCCCTCCACAGATTTAATCCGAATTCCATACTATCCTCTCGCGTACAAACTTCTTCCCATCTCCCGTATCTTTGCCTAAGATTTAAATGTATACGAGAAATTTCGACTCGACATTGCGAATGCACTGATGTGATTTTTCGTTCTATCTGGTGCTCTATCCTTCTCTCTCACCCCCCCTCTCTCTCTCTCTCTCTCTCTCTCTCTCTCTCTCTGACTCCCTGACTCGATCCCTATCTCGTTTAATTCCGGAATACGAGTTCGGATATATTGTCCATAGCGAATAGCGCTAGGAAAAATGCCATTGGTACCCGAACCGGAAAAAAAAAGATTTAATTTTTATTAAAACCTCCCTCGGTTTGCTCGATTACGATTCACGCGTGCTCGTAAAAAATAATAACAATTTTTGCATGCGTTCTTTTTGCCGATTTTTTTCCTCTCTTTTTCGGATGTCGAGATTTTTTTTGTAGCGAAGAAAAATTGGCAATCGCGACCGTTGGGCTGTTTTCCTCTCATTGAAATTCGAGTCGTTGGCCGACTAAAAATTCGCGGGGGATCGCCCCCCCCTCTCTCTATCTCTCTCCCGCTTTCTCAGTCATCGAATTACACTCGGGTCGAGGCAGGTCAAGCGAAAAATACGCAGCTCCGACCTACAAAAAGAATTCAACGCTGCGAACCACTCATTGTTCGGAGGGCTGCATACTTATAAATGCCTGGTGCATTTTATTACAAGTATACACTCAACGATTCACCCGGCTACTCGAATATGATTTTTAAAAAAAGGACAGGCGTGTACCTAAGTACCGAGTCCGGGGCGAAACTTCATTCTCCACCGGCTATTTTTGTATTTCGCGAAAAAGAATTATCGAACAGGCGTCCTTGTATGTACACGGTGTATGATACACAGCACATGCTGAGAACAATGCACGTGAACGAAATAATAAATTGATGGAGAGGGCGTATGCGAATAATAAAAAGTAAAAAAAGTAATATCTTTTCGTCCTGGCGTGAGTAGAGGTCGCACACTGGGGGGCCAACACGCGGATGGGTGATCGCTTGAACGCGCACCGTTTGCTTGCTTCAAAATTCTCGTTCACCAGGCATATTTAAAAAAAATCAAATCGCGAGAACTTTAATCGCAAAGACGCTTAGAGCTTATTTGGTTTTGGTTTGGGTCCATTCCGGTTTTTTCGGTTTTTTTGGGTTCAATCGCAATACCATTTTCAGTTTGTTTGGTTTCATTCGGGTTTTTCGCAGACCACATTTTTTGTTAACGAATTGCCAGAACTCCAATCCCAACGTCATTGTAAGCGTAGGCGATTTGTTTTATTTCTTTTTTATCGTCATTACCACGCACCTAAGAGCAAAATGGCGAGCAAACGAGCTTCGTAATTGTGACGGAAATGCCGCCATCGCCTTTGAGTTCGCTCGTGCCGCGCTTGTGCACGCGCCCGCCTTCTTTAATGTTCGCCACGGTCGCGCGCCAGCCAATCCGATGTTTCATTGCATTTTGTAATGGATTAAGTTGTAAAAGTTGCGTCGTTTCGAAAGTTTAATGGGTTCACGTTGCACGCCGGTGGGTGCTCACGTGCATAAAATCGAGCGTTTTTGCGTCGGGACGCGTTCGTAACAGGATCAGGTGCAAACGTCAACTTTCTCGGCAACAAAATTGACGGTGACTCAAAGGTCATGCCGTAATTGCGGAAATTCTTGCCGGAACGTGAAGACGTACGTCAATTTATTTAGAACACTTTTTATCGCACTCACGTTTATACTCTGTATAATGTAATGCACAATAAAATAAATTACAAATTTTTACATTTTCAATTTTATTTTTTTACCATTTGATTCCTTGTTGTGATTGTTTTTGTAATCGTTCATTTCTGTGGTCATCCTATTTTATTTAAAAATATTGATTTCACTCGTATTTTTATTTGCTTTGAGATCGATTATTTCTTTAATTTTTATATTTTATTTGTAATAGTTTTTGCATTGTATCGAGGTCTCAATTGCGGGTTTTTACGTATAACCCTTCCCAATTGAAGCCTTTCCCATCACTCCCTACCCGCACTTCACTAAGCTAACCTAACGTTCCGTTGCGTCCGCAGCCGTCTTCATGCGGAAGTTTGAATTAGAAGGTCCGAAAGATCGTTTTTTTTAACTTGCTTAAATCGATAGACAAACTATCCAAGGATATATTTACAAATTTACAGAGGCCAATTGTAAATATTTTTGAAGATACAAGGCCAAAAGCGGAGAAGCGATCAATATTTGATATTGATATTTCCTCCTATTGAAAATGTTGAAGCGCGTTATCTCCAGTTTTCACTTTCACGATTTTTCCAAATTGGCGGGCGTGATAGCAAAAAACTAAACGACCTGTTGAATCAAACCAAAGTTTATTTTCTTCAGTATGTCCTCAGTATGTTCAGTATGTCTTCAGTATGTTCAGTATGTCTTCAGTATGTTCAGTATCCGCCATGTCTTCAGTATGTTCAGTATCAGTTTATTTTCTTCAATCTCTTCGAAGTGAATTAAAAGAGTCGATGAAAAAGTATTTTTCAGTAATTTTACAGCACGTTGAAGTGTTTTTTTAAACACATTTTTTTTCAAACCTGGGAAAACTTATAATTTCACGATTTTTTTTTTCAAGTTTTTCTTAATTCACCCAGAAGAAAAATATATGACAATTGAACGTTTTATTGGTTTATTTGGTTTAGTTAAAAATTACGAGCTGCATCTTTTCCGGCGATTGGACACTGCAGTGGCAAGACGCACATAGGATAGGCTGATAAATCTGCAGTCATTCATTGTTTCATGTTGAACATTTTTCATTTCAAATATACATGATGAGATACCTCAACGTTTACCGGACTCACTTATTTTTTACTCTTCTAAAAAAATGCCCGAAAAAAATGCTTTTTTGGACCTTCTAATTCAGGCTCCCGCCTTAAGCTACACTGTACCGCATTTGCCGAGGGTACGGGGAAACTGTGGAAAACCCGGACCGGTATAGACGGCCCTATACTTTTCTGATTCTCTGGTGCACGGACTTTAACTCAAGTATCTACACTGAGGTATCAGAAGTATTGGCCTTCCGCTCGCTGAGTGATGCGCCAGCCGGTGCACGGCTAAGCGGTCACGGCTCCGAGTATTGGCCACGCACAATGCTGCCTAACGCGGAGCACCGCTAAAGTCGAACTCCGCCCGCCCATCCACCAACTTCGGTCTTTTTTTAATAGTTAATTTATCTTATTTTCTTACTTTATTTTTCATTATTCATTTATTTCACTTTCTCACTTCGATTTCAATTTGTTTTATTTCATTTACACATTATCTCAATTATTCGCGAATGAGATTCTTTTCTTACCTTTACTTATAGTTAATTTTTTATTTGATTTTTCGTAATTATCTTTCAAGGCGATTATTGTTTCTTTTGTTGTTCTATTTTATTTGCGGCCATTGATTTTACATCTTTCTTTTACTTAAACTATTTCTCATGGTATTTATTTCTATGTTTTTTTATCCTTTACTTTATCCTATTTTTTATTATTCATTTATTTTATTTCTCATTGTTTTTTTTTCAATTTTAGCTGTACACATAGTGGATTCTTCATTAGATTTAAAAACGTTATTTTCGAACGCCAATAATCTTTTTTATATAATGGTTTTATTGATCCCAGACCCAAATGCTCTACGGGCTGGTCGACAAAATCAAAGCTGAAAATTAACAGACTCGACACTATCTTCGAAAAATATACTCGTACAGGAATGAAGCAAAATAATTGCCCGGCTGCATATTTGCAATTCGAAAATTCGCCAAATCGACAATTCGTGATGCGGTAATTTCACGTTAATAAATATACAAAGCCATCGACGCATAAATTCTCGTCAGCGGTTTTGATGTCCACCATGCTCCGCCTTCCATATCGAGTCGAGAATAACATTGATATTCCGAAAATAATTGCATCGTTATGAACGCTTGAAAGATTGCGTTCATGTTGATTTTTCCTTTTCCACTTTCTCTTTCAAATTAAACAATGGCGTAATTTTTTTAAATTGGGAAATAACGGAATTGATTCGATGCGCGTGGAACATCCATATCTGTTGCTTTATCACAGTGGGTCGGTTTCACGATATCGTAGCGTGGCCTACATTCGAATCAGGCATTTTATTGTCCACTTCGTTTCAAACTCGCCTCCAGTCGACGCCACACGAAACGTCGTATTTTTTTGTATTAAACGGAATCACTTGAAGCAATTAACAAAGTGGTACTTTGTTGTGTTCCGCCATACGTACAAAATATCCCCGATTTACGTCAGAGACTTATCGTGATTACATTTTCGTTATACATTCCATAAAAATGTTCAATATTGATATGCATTTTTTACTGTGTCGGATACCTAAAAACGTGCAACATCAATGCTTGTAATAATCGGAACAATAATGTACGTAAGAACCTAAATAATTTAAACCCAATACGTTTTAATGAACATAGCTTCATGCATAAGTTCAATTGTTAGATCATGCAAAATGGAATTTTGAGAATAAAAATAATAAATTGTTAGAAAATCATAAATTAAAATCAAATTTATGAATACCTAAATTCATTTACAAATATAGATACACTGACACAAAAAATTAAAGGACCAAGAAAAGTTGACCATTTTTTCCGTGTTTTCCGAAAGGCTGTAACTTCGTCGAAAATGGTCGTACAAAAAAAAGGATTTTGAAGCTTGAAGTTTCTAGTCTTCAGTTCTGACAATGATTTTTTTTTGGAGAATCACTGATTGCGCAATCGGGAAAAATATAACGACAAAAAAAATTTCGCAAATTTTTACGTTTTTCAAAGTTCTGCACGGGTTTCGGAAATTTTTTTCGGACTTAACCAATATCAAGGTATCTGAGCCCATTCAATTCACTCCAATCTGCTTTTTTTAAATCTCCGTACGACCATTTTTCGCTGAGATTTCGGCCTTTGAATGAAAAAACGTCCTTTTGTCTTCAGTCATCGATATCTCAGGAACTAATCGAGCAATCGAAAAACACGAAAAAAATGGTCAACTTTTCTTGCTCCTTTAATTTTTTGTGTCAGTGTATATGTGTGTATGTATATATATATATATATGAATTTAGTATAGAAAATAGAATCTAGACTAATAGAATTGAAACGTAATAATGGATAAGAGAAATACACACTGAATAAATAATTTATTCTTCGCACACTGATGCTAATCGATTACGTTACACAACTGATTTTTAAATTTAATGAAGTACGCAGCACACTCACAAGTTTTTTATCATAAATTTCCTCTCTTCTATTGAATTTATATCTTGTGTCTATATAATAACAGATTAAAATTCGTCAGGCAACTCATTACCGTTGTACATACTTCTGATAAATAAATATAGATACAGGAATGCATCCGAGTGCACACATGTATATATATATATGCACAAATGTATACATATATATATATATATATATATATATATATATATATATATATATATATATATATATATATATATATATATATCGATATATTTTTATAATCGCGGTGTTGCATTCTAACGCTCGCGCACCTGTTTGCAATAAAGCGCCTTTGTAAGCTGAATTTGCATTTAAATGCAAGACATGATCAGGAATGCATCTTCTGCTTACGTTAAATAGCCAAGAAAGATAAAGAAGTAGCGATCTCACTGTCCTTTAAGTCTCATTGTCTTTACCTCCCTCTCTCGTTCTCTCCCTCTCTCTCTCTCTCTCTCTCTCTCTCTCTCTCTCTCTCTCTCTCTCTCTCTCTCTCTTCCCCTCGTACACTCTCTCGCTCTCTTTCTCTTACTCACTCTCTGTCTTTCCATCCTTCTGCCTCGTCCTCTCCTTCTAGTCCTTTGAAAATGTAACGAGTTTAAGAGAGAAACTCCGAGCAACGGTATATCCACGACCGTTCTTTTTACCACTCGCTCTCAACTTCTTCTTGCAATTTGTTATTTGCCTTTTCGCAACTTCGCACAGCGACGCAATTGCAATCCGCGCGAATGATGTATTCAGAAGGCTGAGACACCGTGTAAATAGTGACGAATTAAAAAACATCGGTATGCGGCGAATATGAATTTTACTCACTCGACGATCCACGATGTCGCAAATTGCTTTTTACATTTCCTTCTCCAAAAGAACGTTCGATATATGTTTTATTTAACAGTTTTCGTTTGATTTATTAAATAAATTATAGGAGGTTGGAATGAGTAACGTTACAGGCTCGAGCTTTGAGAAACTTGGGTCTTCGGAAAATTCGTAGTTCGCATGATTGAGACCAATTTTTAATCTAGCAGTCCAATCGAGTTCTCAATGCAAAAACATTAATTCTGCACAATTGATTTGGGGGGGGGGGCGGGGGGGCTTCAGGAATCTTTCTTTGTCTTTGAACTGTAGTAGCGATTATACGATTTAGAAGATGCAAGACTTTTTTCAATGAAAATATTAAAAATTTCTCAATGAGAATTAACCCTTTTTTATTTAAAAAAATAAATAAATACTCGACATAAATCGCTTTCTTTTGCCTCAACGCAAAATCACTCTTCCTTTAAAGGGAGAATAAGGAAAGGCAATTAAGTTATTAAGACGACAAACCCTGCGAAATATAAAGCGAGTGGATAATCCCTAAGACTTCTTGATGAGAAAAGCCCCTGTTGAATTTCTTAAATCGGCCTCTACCTATATGCCTATCGAGCGAATGAGTGGCTTACGTCGCCGAGATCACCGCATGATCATCAACTCTAATCCGACTTCCGATTTCAAAAGGAAGTGGCACTGAGACGACCACATTGCCGTATCACGTTCTCGTTTACAGAATTTCTCATTTTTCTCAAATATAATCTTTCTTATACGCGCTTATTGCAAAATAATATATATATAGTGGGTCGAAAAAGTATTTGTACATCTTACACGGAACTTTTGTTAATTTGGCTTTATTTGTGTGCGTGTTTTCCCAAGATTTATGTAAACAGACACCATGTATATTTAGTATAAGCTATCGAACACAGAAACTTAATAAAGCATTTTATTTTTTCGTAGGATAATTTAAAAAAGACGGCGTGTACAAATACTTGTTTACCCCCCTGTGTGTGTGTGTGTGTGTGTGTGTGTGTGTGTGTGTGTGTGTGTGTGTGTGTTTTGCTCGTTGCTTTTTATTTAAGTGCCCTGCGACAGCAATGGCCCGAGATATTCGCATTTAAAGTCCAACTAGTAAATAATGGCACAGTACAATGCGACCTTTATTATCGGAACCTCCACAGATGCAACAGCCACCACCCCATGTAGGGTGATCGGTAGTGGCCACCGATTGGCCGATGCTCGACGCCGAGCTTGCCAACATTGGCACTCGAGCTTGGCCCGATCATCGACCAAGCCTCGCATGATAAGAGCGGCCCGATATTCGCAATCAATATTGGCCCTAGAATGGCTTATGAGAATCGGCCGAGCATCCCGTAGGAGTTCATTCGAGAATCGGCCAACAATAAGTCCCCGTCAAGATTGCCATCATCGGCACTCGAGCTCGGTCCGATTATCAACCGAGTCTTGGCGGATAATTGTGACCCGATATAGAACATCAAAATTGGTCCTGCACAGCCAAAAAAAAATAATTATTTTTGTATTGTAATTCGTCATCACTTGGTCTTTTGAAACGATTAGTTCGAAGAAAATATTTCACCTATATGGGACTTGAACCTTGAACCTACCTACTCATAGCTAAGTACGCTGCCCCTATGCTACCGCGTGCTTCTAACATCTGAATCGCAGATATGGCATAAGAGGCCAAATGGATTCTCATCATTATTTGTATCACATAAACTATGTCAATTAGTTAATATCATTGTGATAATTAGAGAGTTTTATCGAATGACATGTTATAGAATTTTCAAACATAACCTATATATATATATATATATAACGCCTCTCTCTCCACCCTCTCTACCCACACAACCCTTTGATATGTGTGTTGCAATAAAGACAGACCATGAGTTCATTAGTTCAAGTTTAATTTGAATAAATAAATATTTTTAAACTGAATAATTCCAATAATGGAATGCAATAGGAAAAATTTGATTTCACGAAAAATCTAGTTAGTTCAAATAAAAAATAAATAAATAGACGGGGTTAGTTAATATTAACAGAATCTTTCTGTCAGTGTAGGATAGTTCATAAAAATCGGCAGAGTTTCGCGTATGAGCTCATTCGAGAATCGGCCAACATTGAGTGCATTGATTTGGTAGTATATTTGTTAAGAGTAATGTCCAATGGATTCGTAAAAAGTATTTATCTCGTCTCTCAATGACCACGATCATGCGTTACTCGGCCGAACATTGGCGTCGTATCGGCGAACCAACGTTGGCGAGTCTATACTTCACGAAACATCGGCCTCGTATCGACAAGCCAATCATTAGCGAGCCTATATTTGGCCGAACATTGGCCTCGTATCGGCAAACCAATGATTGGCGAGTCTATACTTCGTCAAACATCGGCCTCACATCGATAAACCAATAATGAACGAGTCTATACTTGGCCGAACATTGGCCTCGTATTGGCAAACCAATGATTGGCGGGTCTATACTTCGTCAAACAGCGGCCTTGTATCGACAAGCCAATGATTAGCGAGTTTATATTTGGCCAAACATTAGCCTCGTATCGGCAAACCAATGTTGGCTATTCAATACTCAGCCGAGCATTGGCGTACAATTGGGTAATCGATTATCGCCCCGCCAACATTGGTCCAAGTATTGGCCGTTACGGTTCGATTGGCGAAACCTACATGGGACTATGTGGCGAATATCGATCACTGTAACGCATGGTGAGAGAAGCGCCAGACCCTAGCGTGAGCAAGCAATGAGAGGAGAGCATTTTTTTTCTTTAATTTTGTGTTTTCACTAAAAAAAATTGAACACAGATACTCGCCTTCATAATCGACAATATGATAGAATAATTTTTGTTCATTATTCGATATATAAAGATAAGAAAAAAAATCGCGCGTAGGCAACTACAATGCCATTGTTTACTCAGCGTCGGACATTGAACGCGAATGTCTCGTCCAATTTGTATTTTTAAACAGTATTTTTCTCATAATGACACACCCTATACGCTCACCAAGGGAACCCTAATAGTGTGAAATCCTATATATATATATATATATATATATATATATATAGGGGAGACCGGGGCAAAATGGTATAGCGGGGCATAATGGGACCGGGGCAAAACGGGTTTGGGGCAAAATGGAATAGTGAAAATCAACACTGCTGGAAAATACGTCATTGGGGCAAAACGGGACTGGGGCAAAATGGGCCGGAGAAAATCAGGCTCCTCAGAAAGAGGCGGTTGGGGCAAAACGGGATCGGGGCAAAATGGGACAGTGGAATTATTGACTTTACAACAACAGTTCGTGCTCGGCTCGTCAGGATTCGTTGAATCCAATAAATTTAAGTACTTCAACATTCAAAAAAATACTAATTTTTCATTTGTTATTAAAGTTTGTTAAACAATTACTTTTGATTCTGCGGTCAGAACTGTACCAAACTTGACGTAAATTGTTATTTGAGCCTTCTTATTCGATTGGTACAATTTCTTTGTCGTTATTAATTATTTAAATAATCAAGTAATTTTTATAATCTGACGCGTGCAATTTATGTTTTTTTTTTGTTTTTATCTTTCTTTGTTTTTTTTTTAATTTATTTTCTGCCAACTGTACATTACTGATACTGATTTTCAAGCCATTGATGAAAATCTAACTCTTGTCAATTTTTACGTAAATTGTTTTATGAAACTAGAACCGCCGCTCCCCATGAAATCGACGGATATGTGTCGACAAATATATCGGTCAGTCCGTATTATCTGCGTATATGTGGACTGAAATGAACCACAAGCACCATTTAGATTAGATTATGTTTCAACAGCTCTTTCATAGAGCCGAAGCATGAATTTTCCTGTCATCCCATTTTGCCCCAAATTCAGCGGGCTGCGACACTTCATTTTTGTGTCCCATTTTGCCCCTATCCCATTTTGCCCCAAATCAAGCACCAAGAAACTTCATTTTTTGCTATCCCATTATGCCCCGATCCCATTATGCCCCAGTGCCGTTTTGCCCCGGTACCGTTTTGCCCCGCTATACCATTTTGCCCCGGTCTCCCCTATATATATATATATATATATATATATATATATATATATATATATATATATATATATATATATATATATATACATCACTTTACTCCGAGGTGGTACGCGGTTGGATTTTTGCGCGAGTGATTCGTCGAGGGACAAAGGAACGTGGGCGGAGAGCTGCAACCCCCCGCGATGAATTACCGCTGCTCTTAGCCTAGATCGCGTACGCGAGCATTTAATGCGGCTTCGCAGCCGGTAGCTCGAGAGCCCTCCTCTAGTCCTTATAGCTGCGTGACTTCCGTCCAATTCTCTTTAACCTTCGTAGCCCGGGAAATACAATGTCCGAGTAGTACCTACGCAATGCCATAAGCGGATAATCAGGGCGATCGACACACACACACACACACACACACACACACACACACACACACACACACACACACACACACACACACACACACACACACACACACACACACACACACACACACACACACACACACACACACACACACACACACACACACACACACACACACACACACACACACACACACACACACACACACACACACACACACACACACACACACACACACACACACACACACACACACACACACACACACACACACACACACACACACACACACACACACACACACACACACACACACACACACACACACACACACACACACACACACACACACACACACACACACACACACACACACACACACACACACACACACACACACACACACACACACACACACACACACACACACACACACACACACACACACACACACACACACACACACACACAACACACAACACACACACACACACACACACACACACACAACACACGCACACACGCGCGCACACACACACGCACACGCACACGCACACCCGCACGCGCGCGCGCACACACACACACACACACACACACACACACACACACACACGCACGCACGCACGCACGCACGCACACACGCACACACAAACACACATACATATATGGGGTAGTTGAGCTCAACTCAGACAACTATTTCCTGCACCATCATTGATTTAAGATTTCTATGGTGAAAAACCTCACTTCTGGTGTAAAAAAACCTAATTTTTTCAAATATTTTGTCCCTTTCCTCGCCCTACTGCGGCTGTAAAAAATCGAAAAGTCCACTCGGGCAATGTTTAAAATTCTGAAGAAATTTATTCAAGTTCAAGACCTGTTTTGTGTATGTTTTACCAGAGTTCAACTTTTGCCTACGATTTTTACAATGTTTTTGATGAAATTTTGATTTTGCGGATGATAATTAGACAGACAAGTCAGAAGAGTACTTTTTCGGTCTACACATATATGGTGTAAAATGACCTGACATTGTAATTTATTAATCACATGTATTATTCATTTGAAAAGTACGAATATTTTTATTTTGATATAAGATACAAACATGGAGGTTATGTGTGGAACACAATATCCGATAAATGGCAGCCTTTCAGAAAACCCCAAAGAAAGAAGTCCAATGCCGTCAAATCACACGATCTTGGTGGCCAATTCACATCGCCGCGGCGCGAGAGAACACGACGTGCGGACTTTTCGAACCGTCTATGCAAAATTTTCACCATTTTTGTAGTGGATTTCCATAATTCCTATGCGCTGCTCGATCGTGTAATTCCCCATTACTAAACCTCAATACTTCCTGATGCCATTTGTCAAGGATTAGGACCCTATGACCGCCACAAAAAAATGGCGCCCAATTTAAAATGTCAGGTCACTTTAAGACACCCGTTACATCCCACCTGAATTGAATTTCATCTGAAACCACATTTTTTAAGTTATTTTTTTTCCTGCAAAACCGAAAAAGTACTCTTTTTACTTCCCAACTTTCGATCAATCATCCCCAAAATGTAAATTTCACCAAAAAATAGTAAACATGAGAAGCACGAGTTGAGCTTCCGCGAAAAGTGCACAAAGCAGGTCTGAAAAGTATCTGAATTTTTTCAGAATTTTAAGAACGGCTCGGGTGGACTTTTCGATTTTTTGCAGCCGTTGGATGGCAAGAGTACGTGTTTTTTGACACCAGGGGTGAGGTTTTTCACTATGGAAATCTATAATCAACGATGGTGAGAGAAATAGTTTTCTGCGTTAAGCTGGAATACCCTACATATACAGGGTGTCCCTCTTATCGGTGTGAAGGGGGCCATCAACATTTTTTTTATTTCGCTGGAGGCGCAGACCCACAATGAAGGTCACCTCCACTTTTTTAAATGGTATGGTACATTTTTTTTCAACTTTCTCGCGGAGCATCTCAAGCCGCACAAAAAACATTGGGGCTCAAAGTCGTTCAAAGTCATTGAAGGTCAGTATCGATGATACAAATCGAAATATCTTGAACCACTATCAAATATTTGGTAGTGATCCGAGATATTTCGATTTGTATTTCATTTTACTAGGTGATCTTGAATGACCTTGAACGACTTTGACCCTCAATGTTTTTTGTGCGACTTGGGGTGATCCACAAGATGGTTGAACAAAAATGTACCATTCCATTTTAAAAAGTGGAGGTGACCTTCGCTGTGCGTCAGCACCTCCACCGAAATGAAAAAAATTGGTCGCATTTGATGGCTCTCTTCACACCGTACAACTTTTGTCTGGAACGTTTTTTTTTGTGACGTCGATAATTACCGAGTTATTTCGGATGGCAGAGATAAGAGGGACACCCCGTATACGGGGTTCTTACAGACGTTATTATACAGACGAGTTCTTACAGACTCGAAAAATAACCGATGGAAATGAAATCTACGATAAAAGATTCGTTTACCACATGGATTTGCTGTTCCGCTCGGGAGGGGCGATATTGAATCATTCGGTCCATAAATATATAAAAATCTTTCATCGACTACGAGCCTACGGGGGGGAATTCTTGCGTCTTCCTTTCCCTCGTCGCAAGGGGGACACCAAAGTGGACGCTGGGCGAAAGCTACTTCCGTAAGGACACTCGGGTGAACTGACGGAGCCAGGGACTCAAAATTACATTTTTTTGCGTTTGTATTCGAAACAATTTCCACGAGCGGGCAGAGGAAAAAACATAAGTACGTAACGAAGGCTACTGTGGGAAGCTCTTCGGCGGAAGGAAAAACATCCCTGACGCAGTTAAGGAGCTCGGTGAAATCTGACGTAACGGCCCCGAAGGGCTTTCAGACTGATTTTCACGCGAATCGGCTATCCGTTCATTCAATCGCTGTCAGAAAAAGAAAAGTCTAGAAGCGACCTCGTAATAAAAATAAATGTATACAAATATTTAAGTATATTTGTATGTAGAGTCTCTAATAAAATGGTATGAAATTTTTTTTTCTGTAGATATATTCTTATTTTTTACAATATATATTGTACATTGTTAGTATTATTATCATATATTATATACATTTTATTTTGAAATAATATTTTAAACCCGCTATTGCTATGCAACAGTGACTATGTAGGGAAAACCTTACATTTGTTGCATTAACTAAAAAGTTTGCGAATTGATTGCAAATATATATGCACAATATATAGACATTGTTAATCGTGATCAATGTGTCAAAAAAAAATTGTCCCCCGCTCAAATTCTGCGGTCACGAGTAATGAAATTTTAAATCAATGCAAAAATGTAAGGTTTTCCTAGCGGTTTTTAGCTTTTGGGAGCGCAATACAATCGGAACACCGAAAAAAATACATAGTTGTAACGAAAAATACATAATATACATATATATATTAAATCGCGTGAAAGTTAGATTCCTAAACGAATTACCAAAAACCCCACCAATTTTTCGCATGTACTCTTAAGCTTTATACATCGATGTAGGATGTCATGATCGAGGAGAGCACACGAAGAAATGTGTGTTGAAGCACGTACTGCTTGCCGAAAATAAAATCCGTCGATTGTAACAATATGTATGTATATATATATATGCCAATAATATACGAAAGTGTGCATTTCTTCCACTGTTCTGTGCACGACCCAGAAACTCGCTGGACCATCAAATTTGGCGTACGAGAGAAAAACCTCTAGTACTCTCTGTACAGATATGGCGTAGAAAAAAGAACGAGCTCGCAATTCCTTCTGGTGACAGTTTCGTCTAGGTATTTACGTGCTCGACATGAAACGAAAGTAGAGATCGAGAAGCACAGCAGGGGAAATAACGATTGCGAGGAGCCATCAGAAATATTCGAACTCGTCATTTGGATCGCTTCCAATATATACGTTCCTCGAATTATTAAATTTTGAAGCAAAAAGACAGAGTTTCACGGGGATAAATGCATTTTTTTCGGAATCTTTCTCTCGAAAGCGAAACGCGAAAAAATTAATTAAAATTTCCGCAGTTGACATATATATAACATTGAAGGGGGAAAAATGGATCCCGGCAATCCATTGACCTACGAGGCACCTTTTCCTACGTCTAAATATAGCTTAAGGGACCCATCGAGAAATAATTTCCCTCGACGCACCGCCTTGATCGCTATCCCTGATATCGCATCGAGACGATTTCTCCCACGTATTTCATTCGCGGAAGAGCCCTCTGCTCTCTTCCTCTTCGGTTTATTTTCCCGGGAACATGTAAGACGATCGGGAGGGAGAGAGAGAGAGAGAGAGAGAGAGAGAGAGAGAGAGAGAGACTCGGAAGGGACTTTGCGGAATGGCTCGAAGAAAAAGAATCGCAACAATGAAGCGCTTCCGATAATAGTACTCGCGAGAGAAAAAATGATCATCGGGAGATCAAGGGGGGGGGGGGGCAAAAAAGGCTCGATGTCATTGAATCGACTAAGGGCCGAATGTATTTCTGTATAAACGCGAATGGAAGACAAAGAGGAGAGAGAGAGAGAGAGAGAGAGAGAGAGAGAGAGAGAGAGAGAGAGAGAGAGAGAGAGAGAGAGAGAGAGAGAGAACGTTCGTTTATTTCGTGCCCTGGAGCTTAAGCTCCCTAAGAGCACCGTGCATACATATCCATGTCGGGTCTTTTGAACAGTATTTGTCGCACATAGTTATACAACTTATATTGTCTTAAGTTCTACACTTAAATGTATAACCTAGTAATGAGACACAATAAAATGAGAAACAAGAGAAAAAAACACAATGAACATATTATACATTAAACTTAAATATAAATATAAATATAAACTAAATTATATTACATGACATAAGAAGAAGAGAAAGTAGCAAGGAAGAGTTTCGCTGTTCAATCTCAGCATATACCTCATTTACATGTCGCGGAGTAAATCACACATCATAGCTCGCCTGAAACTCTCTTGGCTCAAACTCTTCCTAATGCTATATTCAATTCCGTTCCAGACATAGCACGCGGTTGTTACAAAGGATCGTAGGTAATAGTTTGTACGACAAGTCGGAACGACAAAATCACCGCTTTTTAATGGCCGTCGCAGTTTATTTGCATATGTGCATTCCGATCGCATGAAGCATTTCAGCAAATACTCCGGCTGCTTATTTGCGCACATCTTAAAAATAAACATTGCCAACATTAGTTTGCGTCGCTCCGCAACCTTTAACCACGCCAGTTTACGATAGTACAGTGTGACATGTTCATCACGCCTCGCACCAAATATGAATCGAATGCCAACATTAAACGCCCGCTGGAGTCGTGTATTCAATTCTTCAGTAATGTCAGTTAGTAGTAAACTGCAATAATCAATATGTGGCAGTATAAAGGCCGAGACCAGCATTTTGCGCACATTTGTTGATAACTGTCCACGACAGAGCTTAAGCTGGTACGTTGCTGCTCTTACTTTCGCAGTTACATTTATTACATGCTCACGCCATGAGAGTGTACGCTCGATACGTACACCTAGACAGACAATAGAGTCAGACAGAGGTATGACGTCCAATCCCACACAGATCTGGGGGAGAGGGGTCGCATCAAGTTGCGCTAAATAACGAGATGAGCCGATTATTATGGCTTTGGTTTTCTTACAGTTCAATCTCAGGCCTGACTCTGATGCCCACCCACAAATCGCCTCAATGTCACGGTTTACGCTGGCAATTCCGTTTGCGATTTCCGATGGTGAACAATGCAAGTATATTTGCAGATCATCTGCATACATGCTGTACTGACATTCCCGTACAACAGTATGAAGATGGCTGACGTACATAGAGAAAAGTAGTGGACCAAGTACGGAACCCTGCGGCACACCAGAATGCAGGCATCCCCATTCTGACCTATTCCCTCGACTGTCATATACCGCCTGGGAGCGGCCTTCCAAATACGCACGAAACCATGCCACTGCACTTTGAGAAAATCGCTGATCACCGAGCTTTTGAAGAAGCAAACCATGTGGTACGCAATCGAATGCTTTCGAAAAGTCAAATAAAACAAAGATCGTTACCATTCGCGTATCTATTGCAAGTCGCGCATCATCTATAATACGCAACAATGCAGACTGAGTGCTATGATGTTCTTTAAATGCAGATTGATATGTATCACTTAAGCTGTATACTGCTAAGTAATGCATCACTTGTTCAGCTACAATTCGTTCCATGATTTTCGAGAAATTACAAAGAATCGAGATAGGACGATAGTTTTCTACAGTGGCCGGTGCCTTCTTTTTGGGGACTGGGCACACGAGCGCCCTTTTCCATACCAGCGGAAACTCCGAATGCATTAGCGCATGGTTCATAAGGTGAAGGACTTGCCCGCAGATTTCTGGCCATATGATGCGTAACATCTTCATAGATATGCCATCTACACCTGTAGCATTTGCCTTGATTCTCCGGAAAGCCTTTTGTAGGGCTTTCGCAGTCACATGGGCAAGGTAAAATGCATTATCATTAAAAATCTGTGGCCCATCACCATATGTTCTCAAGTCCTGGTTCCTTACAACACCCACTGCCAGAAACTGTTTATTTAAGTCATTCAGGGAAAACGCCAGCTGCTTTCGTGATACATTATCAGGACGAAGGCCAAGCCTCCTTATTAGGTTCCACGCTAGAGAGAGAGAGAGAGAGAGAGAGAGAGCGAGAGAGAGAGAGAGAGAGAGAGAGAGAGAGAGAGAGAGAGCCGTTACACAGGTTGCAAAGGGAATGCCACCGAGTATGGTTGCAAAATAAATGTTCCTTGAAATAAAAAAGAACACCCGGTTGCACGATTGCTGTATATCCTTGTACGTACTTCTTCCTCCCACGATTGAAGTTTCCTTTCCTAAAAGTATATTTTCACCTCTGTATAGGAGTTTCGAAGAATCAGAGGAAACATCTCGTAAATTGCGTAAACTTGCTCTTTCTGGGATTCGAAAAATGGATTTTTTACACTACTTTATTTTATTTACTGTACAATAATTCGTGACGGAACAAAAAAAAACGCTTTTCAAGTTGACAAGAATGACCGGACTACCACGGGGCTTGGACCCCAAAAAATGTATCGCCTTGCATATTTTTTTGTGATGAAAATATTGGGACTACGAGGTAGAGATTTCACACCCACACACTTGATGCGTAATGTTGCTGAGTATGCATTTTTTTAGTTGAAATATATTGATGGACAATGAAATTATTATTGTTTGAGCAAAGTGCCGCCCTTGCTGCATAGCCAATCGGTGTAGGTGGTTCCGGCAAATGGAACGGTCTGGAATGAAAAAAAAATTAGTTTTAGTATGATGATAAAACTTTTCTATGGCCGGTACTTCCTTGAAATTTTGAAAATTACAAAAATGGCAAGCTGTAGAAAAAACAGTTGGATTCTCGACCCAAAAAATCAACTTTAATCAATTGTTAGCAACAAATGGATAAACATAGGAAAAAATCATCCGGTCATACGATAGAAAATGTTATAAGCTATGCTCTGTCCGACTTCGAAGTAAATAAGACGAATAGATTTTGAGATACGAATCTCACCGTTTTATGAACCATAGTGTTCGAAAAAAACCCCAAAGAAAAAACGGTAAATCGCAGCGGGGCGGTTCACTGTAGCTCAGTGGGCGATCAAACCCTTCACAAAAAAACATGACTCGCTCCATTTCTTGAGTTTTCGCAAAATTGCTATTGCAAATTAAAGTTAAGACCCTAGGCTATAAAACTATTCACTAAAATAAATGCTATTTTTTAAATTTCAGGCTTACGCAGACCACTTAAGGTTATTTAAAAAAATGTCCAAGTAAAAGGATTATTAATTTCAATTTTCCTCAACTACTTCGTATTCAATATCCTCTTCTATACATATATGTGTATTCGCAAAAAATTGTTCAATATATATGTTTATATAATTTGTTAGTTTTTACATAATCAATATGTCACACACACACACTATATATATATATATATATATATATATATATATATATATATATATATATATATATATATATGTATGTATGTATGTATGTATGTATGTATGTATGTATGCATATGCATATATATTAAATTTATCAACTTTTCGTAATAAATTATATAATAATCAATGTTTCAACAATACTATCCTCAACATTTTTCGTCAATACCCAAATTCTAATCATAATTACTCAAATTATATTTATTATCGTTACTTCGAAAAATAGTAATTTAATTTTCAATTGCCTCCAAAATACTCAGTTTTCAATTGAATACAAAGTAAAAATAGTTGAAATTTAGGATTCTCTTGTTCTGTTCCAGGCAAGGCTGTGCCGTTCGTCGAGCTCACTGTAGCGCACGCCTCGGTCGTTACCATATTGGCGATCAGTTTCGAGCGTTACTACGCCATTTGCGAGCCTCTGAGAGCCGGGTGAGTGATTTTTCTTTTCCTTCTGATCCGCGGTCGTCATCGTATTATTCCTTCTCGATTGACATTGATTGGATATTTTCTCTACCTCGTGTCAGTCCATCGTGTGCACATGCAACTTATTTTTTTTCATCAATCGATATCGAAAAATCGTCGACCATTCGAAGCAAAATTTTAGCCAGCATGGATCCTAATTAAAATTTACACTCGAATGTTTCAGCTACGTGTGCACAAAAGCGAGGGCCACTTTTATCTGTCTCGCCGCCTGGATCGGAGCCGCAATCTGCACCAGGTGAGACAATCAAGAAATACTCCAATTTCGTCCGCTCCGAACGAAATTGACTCCAATTACGCAGCTCTCTTGATCACGCTACTTTTTTTTCATCTTTTTTTTCACGCCCGTTTGTAACCTTCTCAAATTTATTTTATTTTATCTTTTCCTCTTTTTCTCCCTGGCTGTCGGCTTGTTGAATGAATTCTAAAAACACAATTTCATTCTAAAAAATTAAAACACCGCACCGTTCTTAAAAAAGCAAGAACCGGATTGCTCCAATTTTTGTACCGTAATTTCTTTCTCCTATTTCGAGAAGAAAAAAGAATTCGCAAAAAAATCTGAAATCGAACGCCCTCTCACCGTGGTTGGGCAATCAATCATCGGGGGAGAGTGCGACCAACAACTTTACCTCTCACGTATATGGGAGTTTGAATAATTCGGTTTTTCTTGACGTACGACACAGGACTTGTGGTGCGAAGGAAGATATTTGACAATGATAAAGTGACTCGATTAAAAGAGACAATATATAATAATAATGATAATAATAAAAATATTAATAATAGTAATAGTAATTCGTAAATAACAAATAATAATGCGAATAATTAATATTTATAATAAATAATAATAATAATAGTCAGCAATACAAACTGAATAGTAATGACAACAATAATGTTGAAATTCATCAAATCAATATAATAGCAATATATGTCAAAGTCTATACTTAACAAGATTACAAAATACTATGCAATTACTATAGTACTGTACCATAAAACTGCTATATATGCAGGGTGTCCCATTTATCTTGAGAAATCGAAGCGAAATGAATACAAAAGTCCCACGTTTCGAGTACATTCCAACGAGAATCAAAATGGCCAAATACATTTTTTTAGTGGACCTTTTCAATCTAATTTCAAGGGCAACTTTTCTAAGAATGGAAAACTACATTTTTTAAAGCGGCATCTTATTCCACGTAAAAAACCGGTAACTTCAGGCCGAAACATTTTATTCCTCGGGCATTATTTTATTTTTCTACAACAGACGTTCAGAATGCTGGCCTCACACTTTTAAACGTTAATCAATACGGCAAATGAATAATTGATAAACTAAAAAAGTGAGTCTCTCTACGGACACGGTTAAAGTTAAACGGAATAGTTTAAAAAACACCGAAGTTCATGGCCAAATAAAAAAATACAGGACAAAACTAACCTTTTTTCACGTAGCATAAGATGCCACTATAACAAAAATACAAGTTTCCATTTTTTCAAAAAGTGGACATTGAAATCACCTTGAATACGTCCACTGAATAAAAAGCGATCTCGGCACTTCACTCCTCGTTTCAATCTACTCGACATGTGTCTCGGGCTTTTTCGACTCACTTCGCAATGTATAAATGGGACTGTTAGGAATATATTCGGTGTATCGTTCGCTCGTAATTCGATCAAGAGTGATAACACTGGACGGAAACTGCGATTTATGTGATTGGGAAATTCTCGCGGGTACTTAAGTTGCGCCGGCAATTCGCAATTGGATCATCCGCGTGTACGCTCGCTCCGCTACATTTGATTAATCGCGCCCGGGCAAAATTCCTCGTCGATTGTATCGCGCCCACGTCAAGCGGCGAAAACGGATGCACCCGAAACATCGAAGGTCTGTGTAATTGATTATTCGCCCGCAATAATCGAGCGCGATTGGGTCAACGGGTGCGGAATGGTAACCTGCGAAAAATCAATTATTCGCTTATACTCCGTATCTGCTAATTACTGCTATCATTTATTCGACTGTATATATATATTAGTATGTACGTATAAATATATACGTACGTGTGTAGTGCCTTTGACCACATTCTATCAGTGCTTTGCGATAATACACTCACAACATCACCAAATAACATTATTGTTATTTGCTCATCGTAAACGTATTTCGATGTTACGTATTAATTTTTAAATATTGACGCGAATTTCTCATGATTGAGAAATTGATGATTAAATTGAATACACTGACAGAAAAATCCTATTGATATTAACTAACCACGTCTATTTGATTTTTTAATTCGAATTAACTATTTTTTTCGTGAAATCAAATTTTTCTTATTCCATTCCATTATTGGAATTATTTATTTTAAATATATTTATTTGTTCAAACAAAAATCTATTTAATATCGTCTAATAAATATTTACATTTTATTTAATCCTAAAAAATCTGTTATTTGGTTTCAACTGTTCAAAAAACAATTTGATTGAATCCAATAAATGTATCTATTTAATTTTAAAAAATTTGAATTAAATGGAATTTTCGTAGAGTCAACTGTTTTTCTAGTAGTAGTATTATTTATTCCGTGTATATCCTTAAAGGGTGCTTACACACTTGCCCTTCCCATCCCCACTTACAACAGAACAACTGAATATCTCTGTTGGATATGCAAATACGAAGTATGTACTTATCAGAATTTGAATGGTTTGGAAGGTTGGACGGACGCACATGGCTATCATCATTGTTTTTTCCGTTTTTTTTTCAAGGTCATCAAAGTTTTTTTAAATGGAATGGCATATTCTTTCCCCTTGCACGTTATAGCCGGCATCTAAACGAATTCAACCATGTAACATTTCAAGTGACCTTCAAATGACCTTCAACCCAGAAATATTAAATAAAATACTGTCGACTTTCTCCAGACACGAAAATCATGATGATCTTTTCTTCCTTCGAGTGACGCATTGTGAAAGGTTCATCGATAAACTGATAGATTAGAAATTATAGAAACTTCAGGAATCTGATAGCAAGAAGGTATTCACAGTAATAAGTAGCTTATAAACACGATTGTGTACATAGGAGTAGGTGAAGGTGTTTCGTATATCTTCTGTCATCACCGAACCTGTTACTCTGTTGTAGTACCTTCGAATGTAACCCAGCTCACAGGTATCATTTAACGTAGCAGAAATAAACAAATAACTCTTTCACGTTGAATTATTATTATTCAATATTTCTGGGTTGAAGGTCATTTGAAGGTCATTACATGGTTGAATTCATTTGGATGCCGGCTACAATGTGCACGGCAAAATAATATCCCATTCCATTTCTTTTAATTTGATGACCTTGAGAAAAATGAAAAAAAATAGTATGATAGCCATGTGCGTCCTTCCAAACCATTCAAATTCCAATATGTACATACTTCGTATTTTCAAATCCAACAGAGATATTCAGGTGTTCTATTTCTCGTAACTCATCCTGTATACATATATATTTATCAATTATCTATATATACCGAATTATTCATAATAATGATTGTTGTGAATATTTTTTTCGTCTATTTCTTTTCTATTATCCTTTATTTATTAAATTTTCTCTTTTTTCATCATTTTATTTATGATCAGTAATATACCGACAAAAGGTCAATAACTGCCGATACCTTGGTATAGATACTTGGGCTGTCTGCCCACCAGAGAATCAGAAGAATATAGGGCCGTCTATACCAGCACGGGTTTTCCACAGTTTCACCGTACCCTCGGCAAAAATGCGGTATAGTGTACCTCTCAGGAGCTGCAGTGTACAGCTCAGGAATTAATTGACACGTGAATAAAATAAAAAATATTATCACTGATTTATTATCTTATACAATTATGCAAAGAATTTTGACGAACGACTCGAAATAAAATATAGATCATCCGAAATAACATTCAATTGAATTCGAATTCCTTCATGAAAAGTTTCCCAAAAAGCCCAAACGATAATTAACATTTATTCTGCGGATATAAAAGGAAATTCACACTCAACACCTTTTTTGGCTGAAAGACTATCACAATACGTTTAGTTGAGAAAGAACGAGAAATCCACTGGACATAGTTCGGGCCGCGTATTAAGGTCCGTATTAAGGTAGTATCTGCTTACAACATCGAGTAGGCAATGTAAGGGGTGATCGATCGACGCTTTCAGATGCGAAGTTATCTCCGCTTTGAAGTTCCCGGTGCTTATATATGCAAAGGCAGGAAAGCGAAGATTGGTCAAAGAAAAAAAGAAATAGAGAGAGAGAGAGAGAGCGCGCGCGAGAGAGAGAGAGAAAGAGGGAGAGAGAGATTAGGTTAGATTACGTTTATGAGTGCACTAGGACTAAAATGTCCTTTGGCATACAATCCTCGTTTTGCGAGCAAAACAAGGTTGCTTGAAAAGTGAGAGATTGAAAGGTGAGTGATTTTTATATCACCCGATCTAAGGATTCGTCTAGGCGTTTTTCTTTCTTTTTGTCGTGAAGTCTCCTCTCTCATTTTCCTTTATATTAAGTTTTGATTGTAATATTTTTATTTAATATTTACATTGTTTTTTTTTAATTTTATATTCTACTTCATCGTATACTCTACTTCTTCATTTTTTCTTTTACATCGAATAATTATTTATTTAATTTCTGTTTATTTTAATTTTATATCGGATCTTTGCTTCTCGAATCTCCGCGTATTATTGTTTTATATCGTTTCTTCATTTCTTTAATTTGTGTTTTTTGTTTGTTTCATGTTGAATATTCGGTTCTTCAATTTCTATTCATATTTCCTTTACAGTGGGTAAAAAACGGATTTGTACATCTCACACGAAACTGTTGTTAATTTGGCTTTATTTTTTTGTTCGTGTTTTCCCAACATTTTTATAAAAAGACACCATGTATATTTAGGATAAGCTATCGAACACAGAAACTTAATAAAGCATTTAATTTTTTTCGAAGGATAATTTGAAAAAGACGACGAGTACAAATACTTTTGCACCCACTGTATATCGAATGTTTATTTCTTTAACTTCTGTTTGATTTTCTTTCATATCGAACCTTTATTTCTTTAAGACCTGGTTATTTTTGTTTTATATCGAATCTTCATTTCTATAATTTCCGTGTGTTTTTGTTCTTTATCGAATATTCATTACTGTAATTTATGGTTACTTTTTAAATTTTGATTGGTATCTTTATAGTTGCCCAAACGTAAAGTGGGGCATAATAAATTTTATCAATAAATCAATCTCTTTCTCTCTCTCTCTCTCTCTCTCTCTCTCTCTCTCTCTCTCTTTCTATCTTTGATCCCGCATTACACACTAAAGGAAGCCCATGGGGTGATTTCGCGCGAAAATGAGGCCCACGTAACAAATTCGGCCCGTATTACCGCGTGACGTTTTGTTCACTTCGTGCTAGAATTTATAAGCGTTTTCCGACACTTTGCCGCCGCGAGAGTGGCCGTTAGTGGGAAAGACAGAGAAAGAGCGCAGGAGCCGGCAGCACGTTATACAGCCCCATATATATTTCTACGTCGTATAGAAACGTCTCCCGTAGTCAAAGACACTTGACGAAGACGAGTTACGACCGAGCCGCGGATCTCAATGGCTTCGCATTCTGTACCGCGCGGAGCGAAGAGATCCAGCGTGGCCCTTTCAATAAGACAAATAGACAAGCGACGTACGGAGCTAAACGAAACGATAAATTCGTCAGAATGAAAGTCTCGGAACAAGACACAAATAGACAATATATGTTTATATATATATGGTCCTGCTCCCCCGACTGAGAATAATTTTAGAAAAACTTGATTTTCATAAAGAGCAGAGTACGAAAAAAAATTATCGCTACTTGATACTATAGAACAGTGCAATTTTTTCAAATTCAAACCATAATTTTTACCGCAGAATTAATTTTTCTAATACCATTAAAAAAAATGTTTCGCTACTTCAGCACGCGATACAAATAACTATTAATGTAATTAATAGTTAATGTTAATTAATAACATGTAATTAATGCAATCATAATTAAAAAATAACATTGTTATAATAATTGAATAATGATGTGATAATAATTTGATAAATAAATGTGATAATGAGATAATGAAGAATAAATAAACCTAGCACGCTATATAATGATGTACTATTTTTTCGTGTTTCTCTACTTATTATAATCGAGTTTCCAAAATTATTTTCAGTCAAGGGAGCGAGACCATTTTTCGTGTTTCGTTCATGTGTCAATTCAACGAAAATAACTTTTATATTTTTCGAGCCATCGGCGAAATTGTCTCGTCTCGTTCGCGCAAAGGCGCTTAAACAGCGCCGTTATCAACCTTCAAAGGGACGTTGACTTGTAACGTTTAATTTCTTATCGCCCTCGAGGCAACCTTCGCCTGCACAGATTTTCACAAAGGGTCGCACTCGTGATCTTTCCGCACTTCCCTCGAGACCGTAGTTCGCGGAAACGCCGCGTATAATATGATTAATACTCACGTCCGAATAAAGAGGATAGAGGGAATTGATCGAGGGGGCAGAAAAGGAGCTGAGCGTGACACGATTCTCGAGAGGTTTCGATCACACGAAGTCATATCAGCTTCGCCTATTTCTTTTGGGAAGAAAATTATTCAAGGCGTTAATCGCATTAAGTCTTTATATACTTATTAATAAATAAAAACTAAACATTGTCTAAATTTAAAGCACTGAAATCGATAACGCTTATGTTGAGTTATAACGAAAGTTGAGACGTTTTTTTTTATTTTACGAATGTTCATGAGCGATGCTAGGTAATGTAGAGAATGGGGTAGGATTCCCCAGTTCAATCCTCGTAAGGACTGTCCAGCCGTTTGAGCAACACGTGGCCTAGCGTTATCGTTCTGCAAAATCAACTTGTCATGGTGTTTCTCCCATTTCGGCCTCTTCTAGTCCAGAGTTCGCTTTAAAAGCATCAGTTGCAGTCGATAACGATCCCCAGTGATGCTTTCCGACGCTTTCGGCAGCTGATAATTCACGACAGCTGACTTTCCGCGCTTCTTGTTGTCCATAGAGAAAACACGACTTTGGAAACGGCGAAGTCATACACTTCCTGTAGGAAACGTTGTGTTTCCGTGGCCGATTTCTTTGCCAGGGAATACTGCAGCATAACTGTCCGCAAATGTGATTGTTTGGAACAAAACTTTCCATTGTAAAGACAATTAAAACAGATGAAGTTAACGCACAAATGACACCTATGACGTGGGGGCGGGGACTCCATGGATATATCGTCATGTGTATTGCCAACTTTTAACTCGAGAGAATAGTTTAACCAACGCCATCTATTGCCAGCGGGCAATTTCACAAGTCTCTACTCAGAGTTTCAGAGTAAGGGACAAATATTTTCTTGTTTTTCACAACAGAATGTACAAAATTCGATGAATTATCGACAATTCCATTTGTTCCTTCTACTATTTTCCCGAAATTGCCGTGTAACCGCAAATTTTATTCACTCGCGTAGTTCATTTTCGTATAAAGAGGATTTTCTTCGATTTGTATTCGGGCTTTGCGCCAACTCGCAGAGTCGGGCGCGTGTTTGCCAGCAAGATGACTACAGCTGAATTTCGCGAGGCGCTCAACTCCGGGCTTTGCTGTCTACAATTTATGTACGTTGTGAACTGCCGCCCATTGTAGAAGTCAGATGTTTCAGTTACGGTAAGCCGGTGTCTGCTTTTACCACAACTAGAGGGAGGCAAGTTATACCCCCGGGTATTATAATTCCTCGGAAACATTTGCTTGCGGCCCATTGTGCGAGCGAAACTCGAGCCTTTGTATTAGAAAAAATGTCACTCTCGTAAAATTAATATCCATATATCGTACAACGAAGATGATACATTGCATTATTGAGTGGTTGCATGTGAAACTGCCTGCTGGCGATAGGTGGCGTTAGGTCCACCGTTTGCTCGAATACAAAGTTGGCAGTACACATGATGATAAATCCATAGAGTACCACTTGAACGCCATAGGTAACATTTGTGCGACTCGTCGACATCATCTATTTTAATTGTCTTTTCAATGGCAAGGTTTGTTCCAAATAAGTCACACTTGCCGAACGTTGTGCTCCATTATTCCCGGGCAATGAAATCGGCGGCGAAAATGCATCGTCTGCTAGAGGAAACGTATGCCGAAGATGCTACATCGAGTACAAGGTGCAAAAAGTGCTATCGCCGCTTCCAAAGTTCTGATTTCTATGGGCAACAAGGAGCGCGGGAAAACACCTAAGAGAGGGCTGTTGTGGATTACGAGCTGGTGAAAGCGTCGGAAAATATCACTGAGGATCGTTATCGACTGCAACTGATGCGTTTGAAGCGAGCTCTGTACAAGGAGAGGCCGGAATGGGAGAATCGGCATGACAAGTTGATTTTGCAACACGACAAAGCCAGACCTCATGTTGCTCAACCGGTTAGGAAGTACTTAGAAGAAGTCAACTGAGAAATCCTCATTCGCCCGTCATATTCCCCAAATATCGCTCTCTCCCATTGTCATTTGTTCCGGTCGATGCCGTCAGGGTTATAACTCAGCACTTCACCTCGTACGAAGGAGTGAAAAATGACTCGAAACAAGCTGAATTCTTCCTGCATGCAATCCGCTTGTTGGCCGCAAGTAAGCCAAGGCTGTCTGTTTCGATAAAAAAAAATGCCGAATACATATTACAGGGTGTATTGGTATGAATGGATAATCCTGCAACTGTCGATAGGTCAGATCATACCCTACTACACATACTGGAATTTCAATTTAGTAAAAGACCCACGGTTTTCGAGATAAAAATCATCTGCTTTTGGTTTTTCGCATGGCATTTCTACATATGATAACTTTTTTTTGCCCGGGTTTTTAAACAATACTCTTGCTCATTTGTTTATCTAGAAAAGTCTTGTTTTCAACGTTAAATGTGAAGAAGACTTTATTTAAAAAATCTTGTGCAGAATTTTTATACAAACCAAGTCGAACATCTGACTTTCATAGCCTGCGGCGTCAAAAAAATGCACTTCGCATATCGTGCCAATTACTTTAAAAAGTTGCTTAGTTTTTGTGGATTTATATCATTTGTAGGATTAGCATGCAAACCAAAAGCAGATCATTTTTCTCAAAAAATAACATAAAGCTCAAGATCTCGAAAACCGTGGAACTTGTACTAAACTGAAATTCCAGCACATAGTAGGACATGATCTGACCTATCGACAGTTGCAGGATTATCCATTCTTAACAGGACACCCTGTTATTAATGGAAATGTATGTATGTGTGTGTGTGTGTATATATATATATATATATATATATATATATATATATATATATATATATATATATATATATATATATGTATATATAGTATTATCATTACTGGAGTATAGACGATGCCGTTGAACATTTTCTTCCGTTCCTTCTCACCGTGTTACTCTAATCCCGTTGATCTCCAGCAGTTCCTCTCAATTTCCTTGACATACACCTACGAAGAACGGATTCTCCCTGAAATTCCCTTCGACACACATATACAGACACAATTATCCATACACGAGGCAAAAGCTGGTATCATCGTTTTTCAGCGTAAGAGGGTCGTCCATATTTCGAGATCTCTACTACATACGTATAGTTCAGTCGCGTATAGAATACGGCTCAGAAGTTTGGCCTCACTTTTCGTATTTCCGGTTGCGACAGGAAAACTTCGATATCTCGGCCAAAAGTGGCACAATTGATCGCGACGGTATCGTGGCCTCTAAATATAGATACATTAAAAAAAAACTGTAATGGATCCAAAGTGTTTGCTTCGTTTTTTTGATGACACATACAACCGGAAGAATAATACGGAAAACGTGAAGGTTAAGGTAAATTGAAGCAGAATTCCATTTTCAGTGGAATTTCCTGTACGACCGCCAGCGGTCTTCTCGATCGTGTCCTACTGCGTGCGCGAATTAGTTTCGTGCACGGAATTTCCATGTAGTCTCGCGCTTGTTCGTTGCTCAGACGCGCACCGTGGACTCCAAATTAATTCATGCGTTGGATTAATTAATTGCGAAAATATTCTCGGAGTATACCATTTTTGGGGATCTTTTTTGAAAACGGCAAATCAAGAAAAAGATCCGTCGTATATTATTTATTGGTACTGTGACTACGTGAAATTTATTTATTTATTTGGCATTATTTAACTCGTGCTAGGGTACGAGGTGCAAGGCTCTGTCGAATATACACATTTCCATGGTGGGCGTGCTGCCCCGTGGGTTCATGGACGTGGAAAATCTTAGAAGATTTTTGGTTGGGTTTGCGTGGCAACTGAAAAATCTAGGATTTTTGTTTGGGTTTATTTGGTTATGGAAAATCGGTGAACATTTTTTATTTCAGTTTGCTTAGGATCTGAAAAATCTGGAACGACTTGTGTTTGGATTTGTTTGGAAACTGCAAAATGTAAGAAGATTTTTACTTGGCTTTGTTTCGGAATTCGAAAATCTAAGCTTTTTGCACAGTAATGTTACATTCATAGTTTGCCGAGCCAATTTTGTCAATTTCAATCAAATGACGCACTGCCAACTTTCATAAAAATGATTCTAAATTTAAAAAATTCAAAAATTGCTGGACAGACTATAGAAAATCTATTTCCGGAGATTGAAAAGAAATTGCGTTGAAAAACATTAAAAACTGTTCGCGTTCTCGTCTAGTCCAGTAAAATAGACAACTCAGCACTTTTTAGCGTAGAATACGAATTTTTGACTGAAGGTAGATGGTTGCATACTGAAAGTAACCCCAATAAAATTTTGCCCCCCAACTCGCCCTAACCATAAGAAATAGGGGTCGAAAACTTAAAAATCGCCGTATCTCGATAATTAATAGCCCGATGAAAAAATGTTTCAAACAAAAGTTGTTTGAAATAATAAAATAAGTTATTTGACGTCCAATCCCCTATCTTGAAAAATAGAGGCAGAACAACACAAGAACGCAACTGACCCACACAAGGACGCAGCGATATGTCTACTCCGCTCGCACACGCATCAACCCCGAATTTTCGAATCGTTTTTGTGTCGCTATTTTCAAAGATTGGAGAGTTGGACTTCAGATGACTTTATACTAATTTTATTATTCCAAACAAGTTTTGTTCAAAACCTTTTTTGATGGGGCTATTCATTATCGAGATACGGCAATTTTTAAGTTTTCGACCCCTATTTCTTAGGATTAGGGCGAGTTGAGGGCCGAAATTTTATTGGGGTTACTTTCAGTATGCAACCATTTATTTTCAGCCAAAAATTCATATTCTACGCCAAAAAGTGCTGGGGTTTCGTCGCTTTTGCTGGACTAGTCCCCAAAGATGTGGTCGCGAGAAAAACGCATTTAATCCTCCCTACCCTCGAGGCAAGCCCTTGGCGTAGGCAACCACATTTCCTCTCGTTACTCCCGCCCTAATTAAAATTGCGGAATATTTTTTTCTTTTTTAAATTACCCGTTCAATTATAAAGAATAATGATCAACAATCGAAGAAGAAAAAAATGATAATTTCGAAATGTTGCAGATACATAACACCTTAACTTTTCTTATTATAAAAATATTTAGAACAATAGTAAAAGGCTTATCTTTATATTTAATTACACAATAATTAATGTAACAGTACAATGTTGATATCAAATTTAATGATATAATAATTAAATATTATAACATTACGAAGTTTATATCATATGAAACTATATAATAATTAATATGACGGTGCAATGTTGATATTACATTTAACTATATATTAATCAATGTGACAGTACAGAGTTTATATTATTTATTTTCCTCTTTCGTAGCTCGAACAGAACAACATTTTTTTCTTGCCCTCCTCTCCATAATTCAATTTCGTCCTCGGTACACGATATATCATATTATCGTGCCGGCCTACATAATCCTTTATCGCTGAAATGATTGGATTCTGGCGGAAATTGCATTCGATCTTGATTCTCCGTGTGTCCGGCTCGAAGGGGAAGAGCTCGTGAAATAAGGGTGAAACTACCCCGAAAGTGACAAAGTTCGCGACCTCTGCTCTCACCAACCCTGGCGAAAAAAGAAAAAAAGTTGTTTCTTTTTTTCTTCTTGTAGATGAGACGTGCAATGCCTCTCGGTATCTTTTTATTGCTCCCTCTCGTGCATTTGGCTACCTCCCTGCTGACCCCGATTCCCAAGTATCCAAACTTTCCGGCCTTGATGTACACATCGGTGTAGTTTGGTGCTCTTGCGATAAATCGTCGAACGGGAATCGTCCAAATATATACTTGAAAGCTCACTCAAGCAAGATGACCAAAAAAATTGTAGCGGAATGCTTTTTTTTATCGTCTTCATTGAATTGTTTTTCTATTTTTTCATTAATGCTTGTTGAGAAAGGAGAACTAGGGCATAATAAGACTATCAATCAATCAATCAATCAATCAATCAATCTCTCTATCTCTCTCTCTCTCTCTTTCGTTTGCCATGTTTCCCTGGTCTTTTGGTTACTTTTTTTCGCTTGACACCTGATCATCAGAAATAATTGCATTTCCTTGTTCATTTCTCATTCTCACACTACACATAATTGACCAATATGCGTGAATGTTGTTAATATGATCTTTTTCGCTTTTCGTTAATTTGATTAAGTTAGACTCAGGTGCATAGTTTCATTTCTGTTTATATCGAGTTTCACTTGGTATTCCAATTTGTTGTTTTAGTTCGTTGTTATATATTATTTTGTTTACATATTTCATTTTCCACCACATCGCATCATATATCGTTGTTTTTTTTTATATCGAATCTTTATCTCTGTTTATTTTTTGTTTGATATTAAATTTTTACTTCTTCCCATTCCTGTTGCTGTTTTTTTTCTTCAGCTGTACCTTTATATTTGCCCAAGAGTTTGCTGGAGTATGATAAAGCAATCAATCAATACTCTTGCTGAAAACCTTCGCGAGCCTTTTTCCAGCAAAATTCCGAAAAGGTTTCGCGGATTCCCTCAAACGCGGAATCGTGCGTCATTTCCCTCCAATAACGCTATTCCGAGAAATTCTAAATGCAAAGGAAAAAAAATCACTCCCACGTATGGAGCATAAAAAGCGAAGTTGCGCGTGATATAAAAAGTCACGGGCGGTCAGAAATGTCCGGCAACCGCTTACATTTCCCTTTTCGTACGCTCGTTTCATTCGCCTATGTTTATTCCGCCGAACGACGAACCGCGGATTTCTCGACGATTTTATTTTTCGTTTCCCTAACGCGAGATTAAAGATCTTTTATGACCCCCCCCCCCCCCCAGCCGCTTCACCGGATGTGCCGTTTCCGACACACGCAAAAGAACTCGAATAAGTCTGAAGTAGGGCTCAATCCCATTCGCCATACCAATCAAATGTCAACTTTCAACCAGATCTCGATACGAAATACCCTTGAGTTTTTTTCTTCAATCGGGGCGACTCAACACTTCGGGGAATCGTAAATAAATTATACTGGATACCATACGACTGGAAAAAATGCTCATCAGACTCTTTACTACACTATTTATAGTGCGTAGTACAACATTGGATAGTTGCATATGGACTTGAAGTTTGCATCGTTGGAATGCAGCGAAAGTTTTTTTGTACACTTTTATTTTCATACAAAGACTTTTTTGGCAGTTTTGTCTCGTAGATCTCCGCATAATCTTCTCAAAAAGCGGTTCGGGGATTATAGTAGAAGAAGTCGGGCAAAAAAGAACTCTAAACGGTTGCAAGAAAAATGTCCGTAGCATTCCAACGATGCAAACTTCAATCTCATCGGTTGCGTATGAAACCGCCTGCTCGCAGTAGATGGCGTTCGGTACGCTATGTTCTCGAATAAAGATTTAGCAATACACATGATGCTGGGTCCATAGAGTCCCGCTAAAACGCCATAAGTGACATTTGTGCGAGTCGTCAACATCATCTATTTCAATTGTCTTTACAACGGCAGGTTTTGCCTCAAACAATCACATTTGCGGAAAGTTATGCTCCATTATTTCCTGGCAAGGGAATCGGCCGCGGAAACGCATCGTTTCCTAGAGGAAGTGTATGCCAAAGATGCTCCATCGAGTACAAGGTGCAAAGAGTGCGTTCGTCGCTTCCAAAGTCATGATTTCTGTATGGACAACATGGACCGCGGAAGAACACCCAAAAGAGGGCTGTCGTGTGTTGCAAGCTGGTGAGAGCGTCGGAAAGCATCACTGGGGATGGTTATCGACTGCAACTAATGCGTTCGAAGTGTTCGAAGCTCTGCACGGGAAGAGGCCGGAATGGGAAAATCCCCATTACAAGTTGATTTTGCAGCACGACAACGCCTGCCCGCACGTTGCTCAACCGGTGAAAGAAGTACTTAGTTAGAAAGAGTCAACTAGGAAATCCTATCCCACTCGCCATATTCCCCAGACGTCGGTTCCTTCGATTACCATTTGTTCCGGTAGAAGCAGTCAGCCCAAGGAAGTTCGTACTCGAAATGCGCAGTGCCTGGGACGTAGCCATCTCGCTGGGTCCGATTCGGATAAAGAACTTTGCCGTATTAGCCGCACCACATAGGGGCATTACGGAGATCCGATCTGCAAGTGTTCTCGACGATGTTCTCTCTGTGCTCTCGTCGTGAGCGGAATAACCGCGACGAGAGATCGCCCGGGAGAGATTCCGCCCTTTTGAGAAAATAACACGACGCGCGTGGGCGATATTGAATTTTTGGTTCATATATATATATATGACAGGACATACAATCCGTGGGAACGTGAGATACGTTCGTGTCGTGTTTCCTCTCTTTTTCTCACACTATCTCGTCCATTTTTGTTTATATTACGTTTTTATTTCTGTATTTTATTTTCCTCTTTATGTTGTTTTCGATTCGATATTCTATCTTGCTGCACCTTATATTGCTTATTATTGTTTTATATCGAATCGTCATTTATTTAATTACTCTTCATTTTTATTTTATATCGAATTCTCATGTCTACATTCTCTGTTCATTTTTTTTGAGTATGTCGAATCTTAATTTCTTCAATATCTGTTTATTTTGTTTTCTATCGAATGTGCCTTCCTTGGATTTCTGTCTCCCTCTTTGCCTTTCTCTCTCTCTCTCTCTCTCCCTCTCTCTCTCTCTCTCTCTAGCCCCCCCCCCCCTCTCTGTCTCCGTCGCTCTCTCATTTCGAAAGGACAACAAATTGGAACGCGTCTATTATTACGAAGGAAATGAGAACAAACCGAAAAAAAACATAAAGGTCGATTTGTCGTTTACTCGAAACGTCAAGTTTCCCTTGGGCTCCTGCATTCTCGATCTGACCGAGTTACTTTTGTGTTTCATATATTTTTTTCTCTGTTATGAGAAGAAAAGAGCGCAAGAGACAAGGAGGAATTTTTGCTAGTAGTTCGCACGCTGGATCTCGAGGTAAAATTCGTTCAGTGGCTACGACGGTGTAAGATCTTTGCTGGATTGTCACGGGAAAAGGCGATTCCCGGCCCCAGTGCACCCTGATCGTTCGGGTGGAAAATGCAGCCCGGTATTCCTCGGTTGATTAAATGGAACGTCTGTGGCAAGCAGACAGTGCTGTTCCACTTTCTCACCCTTCTCTATCCCTCTCGTCCGATCCTCGAATCTACCACTCTCACTTCTCTTCCGCCCGCTTTACGATTCCCTTCTTTTTGCTTATCTTCGTAATTGAAGGGTCGCGATGAATACTGAACTGGCGCGGGTCCGTTGCTTTTAAATTCAGAGATTTGTTTCGATTATTTGGTGTATGGTGCATTTATATATATGTGTGTGTGTGTGTGTGTGTGTGTGTGTGTGTGTGTGTGTGTGTCTGCGCGCGTAGAATTTGCAGTGTCAAAACCATTGATCTTTTTTCTATTTGTACGTAAACATAAAAAAATGCTCAACATACATGTGCTCAAATATATTTCATGTCTTTATCTATATCATACATTTCTTATACATATAGAGGGTTTTCCAGAATTGAATGCGTTCCCTGAAATGGGGGGTTGGGGGTGAAATTCCGAGTCGATTGATATGAGTATGTATGGGTCTCGGATCAACTCCCAAATTATTATTCATTATAATAATTCAGGGGTTGATCTGGGACCCCCACATGCTTATATCAATCGACTGAGAATTTCACCCCTAGCCCCCCATTTCAGGGAACGCATTCAGTTCTGAGACACCCTGTATATATATATATATAAAATCTCTAAATATTTTCATTTTACATTCAACAAACTCGAACATTTTTTATTTGCAATTTTTTTCAATAATTCATTCGTACAAATAGAAACAACATCAATAACTATTCTGACACATCAAATTCTGTTTATATATATGAAATTAGAAATATCAAAAAAATAATTAATTTAATTTTCGTTTGTAGAGGCATAACAGTGGAGAATAGAAGAACAATGCTAATGAAAAGTATCCAAGACTTTTGTGCATGAAAAAAACACTGCAAAACAAAATGTTCCGGTTCATTTTCTCATTTGCAGGGATTTTCTAATGCGACGTTATATTATTACGGCGAAGAAAAATAAAGGGGAAGTACAAAGGGCGAGCTTCGGATATTCCTTTTTGTCACGCTTTGTCGCGTCTAGTGCTTTGAAAATGGCGGCGACTGTGTGGGTGGTAAATTCATGACGAACGAAAGCATGGGAATGTCGGCGCGGCAGGCGCCATCGCGTCGAATGCATTTTATATCTTACTTTTTTTGCTCGTTTTTTATTCGAGATTTCGTCAAGACCTGGGACATCGAGGGGAACGAGATTGAGAAAACTGAACGTTTTCTATTATCACGAAGCGCGAAGGCGAATCGAGGTACAGAGAAAAAGTGCGGGCTATAAACGAGAGGGAGAGGGAGAGAGAGAACTGGAAACAGGAGTTACAGAAGGATGTAACGAGAGAAAAAGAGATTGTACATATAAAATAATGTGTAATATTAAATTGAATTTTAATATTAGTAGTAGTCTTTATGTTCAATGTATACCCTTTAAGGGTCTTTGCACATAGGCACTCGCACGTATACAATTCCCCTTCACATTTATTTATATAATTTTAATCGGTTCTTCCGGTATTTCATTTTTCATTGACATCAATTCTTATTCTTCCATTCAAAAGTTTAATTTCATTATTGAAATTATTTTAAAATAATGTATTTTTTATTTTTTATATCTTTATTACAAAATTTATTTTAATTAACCTTTTAATTTACAATTGAGCCTTGTTCAACACAATGATGTTTTTTAATTGCTTAGAACTAAATGTATGCTTTCAAATTGATGGAATTGATTTTTCCACCATCAAATTGTTTGCCTGGGTTAACCTTCTGTTGGCACACTTACCTCTGGCCACGATTTTGACACACCGGGTCGAATTGACCAGTTGTCTTCATCCATATGCCATTACCAACCCTTCGGTCGGTTCTTATTTTTTTTAAGTCAGGCATACATTTTTCATACTTCCTAATATGTCTGCATGATTGGAATTCGGACGATATAAAATTAAATTATTGCGAAAATGTATTAAATATTTTCCATTTTGGAAAGGTGAGCATTTTATTTTTAATTCGCCTGGGTCAAAACAAACCAGTGTGTAAACAAAAGGGTCATATATACATATATAAAAGAACAATTTATTTCTCTCATCTGTGTAGAATTGAATACGTGCATTTAAATTATTCGAAATGATTTGTTCACCTTCGAACTGTTTGCTTGGGTTAATCTCTTTATATACAAATAAAATGTGTCTTCAAATAGTTTAAAATTGAATTTGTGCCATCGAATTCTTTCAAATGATCTTTCCACCTTTAAGATATTGGATTGGGTCGATACATAGGTATATATAAAAACACAGTTCGTAAGTTTCATTATTCAATAAATTACAATACCCGTAAGCAGTGAAGTCTCTCGTCGACAATTTATTGTTTATATTTTTCACGATGTACGGTTGGTGCGGCACAGAAACGGGCTCGAGCGATTGAAATTCGAGATTTTTTTGTAACGAGCTCGTTAAAAGCGAAGCGGAGCCACGATTCTCTCGACTGATCTTACCGTATAATGAGAGCGAAGAAAATCCGAGGCAAATTCGATAAGTTTATCGGTAGCATGTGCACAGTAGCTTGTTCAATAGGCGTTGCAGTTTAAAAATATTCAATCTTCCTCTCCCCCCTCCCCCCCCCCCTATTGCCTCGTACATTACATTGGGAAAGACTCAAAATTCCGAATAATTTTGAAACGTTTGAATTTCGGAGAAGCAATCGATTTCCGGTAACAGGATAACAGTGATCATAAAAAAATGTATATTCCAGGAATATTCAAAGAATTGAGCGGCGAACGAAAAGTGAAAAAATACGGCCTGTACATTTGAATTTCAAAAAACTGGTGGGTCGGTACTAGAGTAACAATGCTGCCGATTTTTGACAATAATATTCCGAAAATGCGTAGAATACTAATACATTTAATATATTAATGTAATTAATTACATTAATATTGTTTATTATATTAATATTACTTAATATATTGAGATTCTTATACAAATATTAATTGCTATATAAATATTACTTAATATATTAAAATTCTTATATGAATCATATTTAATATATTAAGAACACGTTACTTTGATACTCCGAAAACCCGTTTTCTTTGACGTCGATGATTTTTATTGAGATGCCTGGAGCGCGCGGATATCAAATACTCGGGATATCCATCAGCGTTTCCGGTAAACTGGTAACACAATGTGCTTGACGGAGGAACACATTGCGCACCTATGCGCGGACGAGATATCTGAACGTGAATACAGTTACTTCCTCATAGTATGCACAATAAGCAAGCCAGTTTAATTTTAAAAAATCCGCTCCCGATTCTCTTTCCGCGTATACGGGAAAATAAAATCAGCGCTGCCGATTCGCCGCCGGCGAGGACAAGGCCTTTCCCGGAATTTATAACTTTATGATGTACCGGAAGATCCCGCACCCCCGTCGGTATGTTCCGGCCACCTTTGTCGATAAATTCTTCGCCTCCTATAAATAGCGCTATGTAAAAAAAATAACCTAACTTCATTTGAATAAATAAATATAGTGATATATAAAACGACTTTGGTGGATGAGCGGTCGGAGTTCGGCTCCGGCGGCGATCCCTCGACTTAAGCAGCGTTGTGCATGGGCAATACTCGGAGCGGTGACCACTTGACCGTGCATCGGCTGGCGCATAAGCCGGTCAGCGAAAGGCCAATGCTTCTCAGACCTTGCTGTAGATACTTGAGTAAAACGCCTGTCCAAAGAGATGGCGAGAATCCGAAGAATATGGGTCCGTTTATATCGGTACGGGTTTTCCACAGTTTCTCCGTACCCTCGTCAACCGTGGTAAAGCATAGCTTAAGACGACTAGAGACGGAACGGAAATTAGGTTCAATTAGCCAAGTGCGAGTGGGGAGTAATAGCGAAGTCTTCAATTGGAGAAGGTCTTCATTAAAACCCACAAAGGAACACGTCGGAAAAAAGGAAACAAAAAATTGTATAGATATATTGTATATAATATTTAAAAAAAGGACGATCGACCTTCCGATGCCTTGAATCAATTAACAAGAGAACAGCTCAATTAACGAATATATGATCGCTCCAAGTACAAATACCGATGCAAAGTGGAATTTTTCAATTCGATATAAAAACAGCCTTGATACGAGGTTCAAAAAAATTATAGCTGCGGTAATTGAGTGAAGAGAAGATTCTACGAATATCAATTACTCTGTAAATGGTGCATTTTTATTTTTTAACGATTCATAGTCTCATTTTTCCACTATGGAAATGTTTAGTAGAATCGAATTACAATATATAAATATCCAATCATCTTGATCGAGGCTATCAATTCGTTAAACGTGTATATATTTTCCATTAATGTATGACACTTTACTTCTGTAGGCAATTAGCAGACGAAAAATGTTTTTTCTTCGAAAAATTTGATAACAAGTTTTCAGATCTATGAGGTCGATTTTAAATATATTTTTTATGGTGAGAATATTGAGATGACGAGCTTAGGATTTTACACACAATTGATACATGATCTTGGCAAGTTTGAGTGTTTTTTAATTCAAAAATTAAAAAAAACAATAAAGTTATTATTCGATTGTATATTATTCGTGAACCCAGTGTATAAGATATTATCTATTAATATATGATACTTTACTGCCGTAGAGAATTAGCAGCCGAAAAATTTCCTTTTTCTTCGAGAAATTTTTTCAAAATTGTTCAGATCTCCGGCGTGGGTTTTCAAAATTTTCTTCTGATGAGAATATTGGTACAACGAGGCCAGGATTAAACAAATAATGACAACATGTACTTGGCGAGTGTGCATTTTTTTAATTGGAAAATATTGAAAAACAATGTAGTAGTTATTATTTGAACAAAGTACCCTCGTTTTTCCAGAGCCAATCGGTGTAGGCCCGCTAGCAAGTGGCTTATCTGAGATGAAAAATAAAAAATATCCTTTTAGTATAATAATAAAATTTTCGTATGACTGGATAATTTTTGAAATTTTTATTGATTACGAAAATGGCAAGCTGTAGAATAAAAGATTCGTTTTTCGACAAAAAAAACCAACTTTGAACATTTGTTAGTAACAAATGGATAAACACATAAAAAAAGCATCCGGTCAAACGATGAAAAATGTTAAAAGGATCCGGATTTTCATTGAATCGGACGAATAGATTTTGAGACACGACTTCTTCCATTTCATAAACTACAGCGTTCGAGAAAAACATACAAAAAAAGGTTAATCGTCACAATTCGGTCAACTTTTGTATCTGTCTTCCAAAAATTAAGACCCTAGTCTACGAAACTTAAAAAAAAATCCTTTTCTTGAAATTTCCAGCTTCCGCAAACCCCCAACTTTCAAATACAAACATTGACCTTCCAGTCGATGAGTAATGACCCATGATCCATTGAAGATCCGTAAGGATACCAGTATCGATGGGTTTTCTATCGATAGGCCGAAGGACCTTCGCCAAGCTTCGCCGCGACGTAATTTTTCAATATCCACGAAAAATGTTTTACGTCCTCTGATCGTAAGCACACCTTGAATCCATACTAGTAGAGGACGAAAATACTATGAATCAAAATAAGAAGGGTCGCGAAGGAAGTCCCAAAGGCGATAAAGGAACCGTCCAAGTGTGTGCTGCGGCAGGCTTCAGTGATATGAAAATACCCATGAAATTACGGTTCGATAAATTCTTGCGGCGATCGCCAAATCGAGCCGATAATAATGTAGCAGGATTTAGCCCCTCTTTCTACTATCTTCCCGGTACTGGAGAAGAAAAAAATCGCTTCCCGATATAAATATGGAAGGCGATGGTCGAGCATACCACTTGACCCTCACCAGCTGACTATGCGACGCACCGATAAATCGAACTCTCAAGTCTCATCATCCCTTGACCCCCAACGGACGATTACGAGCTAACCACAACGCGATGAATTTTTCACTCCAAAATTCCCTTTGGAACAATTGCGAAAAGCCATTTTTTCGCTTTCTCTCTTTCTCTCTGTTTGCCAAAAACATCGCAACGTACTACTTGCCTTACGTTTGGTCGAAAAGCATCTACGGAAAAAGTACGTTCTTGTACAGGATTGTCGGGTTAAATGTGGATGAGCGTTTCGATAGGCCGTTTTACACGTGTAAAAAGCCCTCAACAATGTCGCAGCGATCCATCATCAGAGCCAGTCGCCTTGAAAGGAAAAAAGAACGAGGATCGGGGGCGTCTAACCCGCCCGTTCATCTTTGGACATATCTATATATAGATATATGTATACACGAAAGTGTGCGTGTGTGTGTGTGTATGTGTGTGTGTGTATATATATATATATATAAGTATATTACAAACATGAAAGAATAATATTATTTTGACTATTATTACTTTTATGCAAACTATTTATTGCTTATGAATTGAAATATCAAATAAACAGAATAGATGATATTTGGATATTATATATGAAAAGATTGTGGAAAATATTTGTACTATCTTGTATGTGTGTGTATGTGTGTATAGACTATGTCATTCATTGAAATGTTTATTAGGCTTTGATAAAGAAAAATTGACCCTAACAGAACTGACTCACTTAAGAATTTGACTAATATATCTTAAGTAGTATCTTTAAAAAAAATTATGAAGACTATTTTGTTGCTTCAAATAGTTCTTACATTTTGATGAAAATATTAACCTTCGCAAATAGCAAAAAAAAATAATTTGTACATATACAGGATAAGGCACATAAAGTGTTACAGAGTAATAGCACTCAAACTATTAATGATATCCAAAAATGTTTCAGACAAAAATTTCAGTGTTCGAAAAGGCCGTCATACTGCACCACCCTATTTTTTTTATCGGTGGAGGCGCTGAAGCTACGTCAAGGTCAACTCCACTTATATATATATATATATATATATATATATATATATATATATATATAATATAGTATAAATGTAGGTATATATGTACACATTTTTTTGGAAAGTTTAATATTTTTATCGAAATGTAAGAACTATTTGAAGCAACAAAATAGTCTTCATCATTTTTTTCAACATGCTCGAGAATGATCGAGACGATTTTATTGATCATCATCTTTTTTGTACTTTCACAAATACATTTCAAACTTCAGGGAAAAAGAGCAAGAAATCAACTTGTACACCTAATACAATATTGCAAGAGAACAATGTTTTTTTTCAATTATTTCAATTTTATTCAATCATTTTATTGAATCATTTTGTTGAATAAATGCATTAACCATTTTGTTCAACAATTATATTAAATAATTGTATACAATATTTATTAAAATAATGTCCAAATGAATTCAATTTAATTTCATTCTTTTCCAATTAAATGATCCCTATGAAAGGAATACATAAATGCGTATCTTTAAATTTAATAATGTAGATGGTAATTTTAATGAGAGTTAAAAAAGGGTTAACGAATAATATCTCCCTCATCTGCTACGTGCATGACATCATTGTAGGATATGTGCATATACATTTACGAGGCAGCCATAAGGTGTCCCATCGAAAAGACATATCCGTACGGTATCGAGGGAACATACGCATCTGCCGTCCATCGAATAATACAGGCGATATAGTGCCCGGACGTATCCCTATCGCAATTTTCCCCAAGACGGAAGCTCGAAGAAGGATCACGAGTGTGAATTTTTACACCATAAAATTCATGAGTTCGGTGGTTTTTGGTCCTGCTTCCATCTCGTACAGGCGCCGTTTGCTGCGCTCGCTCTCTAGCCCTCAAGAATACACGCTCCACAGGACCCACACACACGCGGCCTGTTTCTTCGCTCCGAGCAATCTCGTGCACCCCATAAAAAAGCATACTACCCTCAAATATTCCACGCTACCAAAAGCCCAAAAAGACGACAATCTCCCCCGCCCACCGACTCTCACCCTTCGTCCCTTCTGGCTCGAGAGACCGGAAAGTATACGGTGGCCACCCCGCGCGCGCGTCCGATACTTTACCCCTAAAATCCATTAGCTACGAACGTTACGTGTGTCTCGGCGAAAATGCCCTTTCGAGAAGACTCCGAACGCTTGATTGTTCCGTCATACGGCGTTTATCCTCACCGCGTACGTCGCAGTTTCGACGTCTGCAATTTCGAGACCGTTTTTTGTGTGCGCTGGTGTTTTTTTCGTCGAAACCTAAACATCCAATACTTTCTATTTATTTGAATATATTGCAATTTATTATGATTGTTATATTTTATGAATTTATTTTTCAACATATGTATTACATTATGAGGATGAGATTTGCCTGTACCCGAAATAACTCAGACAAACCCAAGCAAACTCACTGTCGTAAGTGTGAGTGGAATAATTTTTATTTATTTTGATATTTTTGAATATTTTTCATATACGTACAGAATAATGAGAATATTATTTGTCTGTCTCTATGTGTAATTGACATTACGATGTTATATTTCATTTTTAATTGACATTTATATTTGTACGTTTTGAACGAACGTAAATATTTGGATATCAAATGGGAAAGATAGACAATGTTGAAATGTCAATTACACACAATGTGTAATTTATTATTTGAATCACTCTTAATTACATTGAGAGTAAATTTGTAAGTAATAAACGATTCGTTTAAAAATAATAGCAAGAATAATTAATAAAAAAGAAAGCCTTAAAACTAAAATAATTAATAACTTGGAGTAAAATAAGTAGAATTGTTTACTACTTACAAATTCAAATATACATATTGTAACAATATATACACACATACATATGTATATACATAAATTTATACTTAGGAAAGGATTTTTTTTAAGTAGTCATACAAATAATTACAAGCAATTATAAATACTAATTTTTCTTTTTTCATATTAACATTGATACATAATTATCAATTTTCAGTTGATTTTCAGTACACCCAATATATATATATGTGTGTGTGTGTAAACGTCGCTCCAGTGAAATCGAGAGTGTTGCACGAAAAATCACAGCCCCCGTTTATATCCCAAAGGGCTGGTTCGCAAAGTGTCAGAGCGAAAAAAACCCAAAAACGAATAAAAAAAAGTGCACTATTTTATTTCACCGCGTGGGAATCAACCGCTGAAGGTCCAAGAGGGTTGAAGCTCGCCGTTATACAGATGGGAGTACTTTCTTTCAGCTCTTACTTGTCTTTTTCTTGGCTCGTTTGTCCCCGGTGCTCCTTTTTCGTATTCTCTCGTGTACTCTCGTCCTTTTCGGTACACACGCCCGTCAGCTCGCCGCAAAGGAAAAACGCGAAGCAGCTTCTCCAGTTACGTTTCTTCATTCCCCGTCGACGACGTCGAAGACGATGCTCCTTCGTAGACATTTTGTGTAGTATTCTAGTCCGGGCGTTTCCGCAACGATAAGTATGAATTAAAGTTATCGCAGACCCCCCCCCCCCCCCCCCGAGCCCTATTGGCGTCGAGAAATCGCAGTTTTTCCATACATCTTTGTTTTAATATTAAAAAATATGAGATAATTTGCGCATATTAAAAGGATATAGTAGAAATAACAGTTAGCAAAAAATCGTGAAATATGATATAAAAAATCATAATAAGTACATGTATAACAAACTCAAACAATCTTAAACATGGTTTGACGAAACATCGTTCTGCTTTGTCCTTTCTCCAAAACTTTCCTCAAAGATTGTCACAGTTCAAAAAAGGCATAATAATAATAAAATATTTTTTCTTTTAATAATAAAAATGTTCAAATGTAGTAGAAATAATTAGAAAAAAAAGTGAAGAACCTGCGATTACAGGTTTATCACGCTTTTTATGCTAATTATTATTTCTACTATATTTTTTTATATGCGAATATTTTTTAAAAGATTAACTTTTTTCCATTGTGGGTCTATTTTTATAGCTTTTGTTGTACTTGAAAAATCCTTAGGGGAAACTTAGCAGAAGGAAGAAAGCAAAACGATGTCTCATCGAACCATGTTTGGGTTTGTTATACTTGTTCTTATTATACTTTGTTTATATTATATTTCAAGGTTTAAAAAATATCTTTCATCATTCTTGGTATCTTTATTTTGTTTTTCGTACGATAAAAATCGTGGGCAAAAATTTTTGGGACAAAAACACGACGAAACTTGGAAGATTTTTTATTGTTGTGAAATTGGGTCAATTTCCAATATTTCCTCTTCAGTGCTTGCTCCACGATGCAAATATTACAAATTCCTCTGTATAGGCAAGCCAGACATACGAGAGTCGTAATTCGAAAATAAACCTCGAGAGTGCGAGAGCTGCCCCGAGCAAGGTCTAGCAAGATATAGTGAGGAAAAGTGCGAGAGCGGCTTTTTATACGAGTCGTTTGCGAATTTCTCTGAAGACTTCCTGGCCCCTTAAGACTCCGTGCGGTGCGCTTTAATACGGGCTTAACGTATATTTCGTTCGTAAAAACCCCGCTTAATGTGTTTCGTGGATATTGTCTTATGTGCACTTATATATCTGCGCACTCGAGCTCATGCACGCGTTTTGCTCCTTTATGTTCTCTGAAGAAATGCTTTATTCTTGAGCTCTCTCTCTCTCTCTCTCTCTCTCTCTCTCTCTCTCTCTCTCTCTCTCTCTCTCTCTCTCTCTCTGTCTCTATCTCTCTTTAAGTACCCACAGCAGTGACGTCAGGCATGAAATTCGTCACACTTAAAAAAAACGTCCCGCAGTTTTATTCGAAAATATTATGAAATCGTATCAACAAAATCATTTGCAATGCAACATTGTTCAATTGTATTCGAAAAAATGCATGCCCACGATTGCATTCTAAATATTATGAAATTGTGTTGATAACGGTACTATCAATGTGAAAATTGTCTATGGAATATTTATCAATTAAATACACGTTAAAAAATACAGTTCCAAAATTACATCCCACATATAATGAATTTTGAAAATTACACGCACTTTATGAAAATGAATTTCGAAAATTTATCAATGAAGTGATATGCAGTGGAATGTTTTTAAATTAATTACATGAGGAAAAAATGCATTACTAAATTACTATTACGAATAGTATTAAATTGTTTTAATAAAATTAATCCCAATGCAAAATTTATCTTAAAATATTTTTTGATTGAATAAACTCAAAGGATGCATTTAAAAAATTGCGCAAAAAAAACAAATTTGCAATGTAATATGTTTTATTTACTCTTTAAAGATAAAATGCTTTGCCAAATTTATATTACAAATATAAATTACTATGGAACATTTAACAAATTAAAAAAAATAAATTACTATGGAACATTTTTAAGTTAAATATACCGCAAAAACTGCATGGCCAAAACTCCATTCCAAATATTGGAAAATCTCGTCGATAAAATAATTTCCAATACAAGGTTTTTCAATATCGGCTAAGGAAAGATACGTCTCTAAAATTTTTCCAGCAATATAATAAAATCAATCTGGTGATATAAAAACAATCTGACGAGACAAACGAAACTTTACTGCGACGACGGTTATTATAATTTTTTGCCTCAACAATCGACAGGCTGCAGTTTGGCAACGGCACTAGAAAAATATCGACTGACACACACTTTGTAAGCACTGAATGATTCATGGATACCACTAGCAATATCATCCGTATGCATGCGAAAAGTCCGCGAGCTTTCACAAAGTTATCGAAGCGGCATGCAAAAAAGCCCAGCGCAATACATCGTCGTCCAGCTGGAAAGCGCCCGATTGCTTATCGCATCGTGTTCCACAACGTATTATTCTTTTACGTTTTTTTATCCTGTCCTTTGTTATTGCACGCTAAAATAACATTAGTTTAACATTTATTTTCGAAGTTTCAATGTTACTGAATAGTAAGCGCTTCATTTGACTGAATACTCGTGAATATATAAGGAGGTTGGACCGGTTCAGTTGGGTCAAATTCCACGTCGTTAACTTGTTTTCAATCAATTTAAAAAAAATGCATAGGAGGTATCGATTCATTTTGTAGATGCTAATTTTCATCAAATATACAATTGAAGGGCAAAATTATCCGTTTTCATATTTTTATTACGTGAATAAGAAAAACTTTTGTGTTACAACGAACTTAAAAAAGTAAAACATTATCGATGATTATTATGAAAAAAAATTGCGTCAGTAAATGTTTTATACAACTCAGAATGAAATTTTGAAGCATTTATAATTATGCCTATTTATATTCATGTCACGAAATTGTTTACTATTACCATTAATTAGTACTATTACCATTCTATATAGTTCTTACATTTGTCTTTATATTTTTCATTTTTCAGAACATAATAATTTTCCATTCTTATACGTTTTTTGTGCTCTAAAAATCATTGACAATGACTCTGAAAAAAGAAAATGAAAAAACCAACCACGTTGCATTTAAATTTGTTTGGATTTACTACACTCACCCTCCTTTTGTATATTTGGTATTTATGCTCAACTTCAAAATCCTTTCCACAATTTCGATAGTACCAAAAAAAAATATTACGACGCGCAGTATAACCCAAACAAACCCAAATTATTGAACTGCAAGCAGAGTCATTGACCCGCGAGTAAAAGCCCGTGCTAGCAAAAGAGCCAGATCGTTGGTGCTTTCAATGAAAAACAAGAAAACCGACAAAAAAATGTTTTTTTTTTCATTCTTGGTTGATTGCAGTCCAATGATCTGGGTATCGCAGTATAGCGTAGTCAGAGTGACAATGAAGAACGACAGTGCAAACGGTGAGGGGACTATCGAGTCACGGAACATTCCTGTTTGCCTAATGCTGGCGAACACCTCGGCCACGACGGCATTCTTCCTTCTCCTCGTGCTGGTATTCTTCATCGTGCCACTCCTCCTGCTATTGGCACTTTACTCGGTGATCGTGAGACATCTGATGCGCGATCGTACGAGCGCCGCGAGCACCAGCGAGAATTATCACAGCCGGGCTAAAAAGCAAGTCGTCATGATGCTGATGACGGTGGTCTTGAGTTTTTTCGTATGTCTGGCGCCCTTCAAGACCCTCACGTTTTACCTGGTGCTCGCACCACCCGAGAACGTTCAGGCGATCGACAACGACACCCTACTCAACATCGTCTACTTCTCCCGCATTATGTTCTACCTCAACAGCGCCGTCAATCCTATACTTTACAACCTAATGAGCAGTAAATTCAGGCGAGGCTTCGAGAGACTGTGCGGCCTGCGAAGACGGCGCGACGCCCTGAGACGAAGCACCCTCAGAAGTACCGTCAATGCTACCCGAATCTCCAGAAGACAATTGAACGAACAACAAGAGGACTTTTTATGACGGATCCCGGACCTTTTCGTTAATTGTGTCATTGCTGGAGATAGGACCAAGTCGTGGTGACGGCCGGAAAAATTGCTGATTGTCGGGATTTTTTCACATTAATAAGATTAGGATTTTAATTGTTTTTGTTTTTTTTTTAATTCACTGGTGCTCTATGAAAAAACATATTTTAATAATTTTTCAATTTTTCAAATATTGCTTTTGACTGCTGAAGAATTATGTCATAAAATGGAGCCAAATGGCTAACAATCCCTACTAGACTAAAAAAAATTTGAGACGAAAAAACCAATATGATTATTCGTCGGTGTAAAAAACTGTAGAGATGTATGAAGGTTTTTTTTCGATAAAAATGAACAATATGTCCTCAATTTTTTAATTGAGGCCCGGTTTGAACGGCAGTTTTTTATTTAAAAAAATATAAAACTTTGATAATAATATGAATGCTTCTATACCACCATAAAGAATGAAATGAAAAACCAAATTTGTGACAGTTAGCTCGAACATTATGGTACATCACGATATGTGGACGATCAATCGGCGAAGCCTGGTAGCGACCGATATATTGCGAGTTTGGCGACCACAATTTAAAACCATATTTTTGAAAGTCCATATTTTAAAATATGCAAAAAAAAAGAACAATTTTGAACAAGTTCTATATTAGCATGGTCCCTGAAATGACACACGATTCTGTTGATAAAGAAATCCGTTGATAGTTTTCGAAATTTTTCGCAAAAATGGTTCGCCACCGAATCATGGACTTCGAATTTCGACATATAGTTCTTAGTGTCATGTTTTTTCGAATATACACTATCGTCCGATACGACAGCCAAACTTTTTTAGAATGTATTTTTTCCCGTGTACCTACTTGCAATTTTCCCCAATTTCCTGTGGCTCCCAATTTTTTTCCCCCGTTGCGTTAATTCCGAGGGATTTTTCAAAACCTCTCAAAGTTCACTTTTTGTACGAAAAAAAATAATGTATAAAAAATACAGGGTCCATTATTCCAACACAATTTCAAATAAAACCCGCCCCCCCCCCCCCCCCTCGCGCCAAAATCAGAACTTCTTTTTTTATTCCTCCTAACAATCATACCTATCATTTTTTCGATTGTCCTCGAAATCACTCAAACCGGATTTGTGTATGAAAAAAAAACGGAAAATAAAAAATATTGTATTTTAATTTCAAAAAGGTAGAAAATAATAAAAATATATTGCCAACAAGACTGAAAATAAAAAAACCTCCTATATTGTATTTTGAACGCAGTATAAAACCCAAATAAAAAACACTGTATTTTACTTCACACATAGTATAACATAAAAACAAATATTGCCAAATCAACATAAAATAAAAAACACCATATTTCATTTCCAGGACCGTATAATATGAACAAAAAAATCCAGGACGGTCAATTTGAGATACAGCATCTTGCGTACCCTTTTGGTGTTTTGAATATCTCGAAATATCTCAGAGTAGATCAGACATTTCGATTTCTTCGGGCGTCTGCTATCCGCTGAATGGATCGGAATATAAATTTGCGGGCGTACAAGAAACACTTCTCACTAAATTTTCGTCAAGTTTTAACAGATCTTATGGCTCTTGCTTTTTCCCGTGAAATCGCCGTCCAACAGAGAGGGAGAGTGAGAAAGCTTTAGTCGTATTTTATTCATTTCATCGTCACCGATATCGGGGTCAACATGTTAGGGCTAAGGGTGGTGAATCGGAAACGATGTCGAAAAACCCTCCGACGCAAGGACAACGCGCCGAGACCCGGACGCTTTTCTTTCTCTTCTTTACCAGAGAACGCTTTTAGTGGCGTGAGCATGATAGAAAAGATAATACGTTTAAGGAAAATCAATTTCCGTGTCCCTCGTGTATTTTTGGGACGTGAACACAGGAGGTCCAGAAATAAAAAGGAAGTATGTTTGTCAAGTTAAAATGGCACCCTCGCCGGTGAAGATACGAAATTTTTCGAAATTTAGAAGTTTTCGAAATTTTTCCCAATAATGACCAGGGACCGATTAGCAGAGGGAAGACTTTGTTTGGGTTTGTTTGGGTCTCCCGATCTGTTGGGGAAAGAGTCTTCCGATTATTTCGGCAAAGAAGCATTTTTAAATCTCCTTAACACGGGAAACTGGATTCGAAAAAAGTGACAAAAAGATGTTTCACTCGAGCCAATGAGAAATCGAAGAGTGCAGCGACCTGGCCCAGCCAGAAACATGCATTTTCACCCGCAAAGATTTGCATTGTGTAGAAAAAATGGCAGTGAAAAATTTCGAAAACTGCATACGATGATTGTGAAAAAATGGTATGTTGCTCCCTTAGAGTTTCTACTGTATACATCCCGGCAATTGTGTCCAGTGGTGGCAGCGGAATTATTACCAGCCTTGAAAAATAGCCACCGGACACGAAAAATCTTGTCAAGCCTTTCCGAGTAATTCACTCCGCCTTATTAAACGTACAGTAGATATACATATATCCAAAGTTTACGTTTCTTATCATCGTGCGAATACACTCTTTTTTTTCGAAGTCAATAAACATTCAACGTCTCGTTACTAACAATGAGAATTTTTGCGCAGTTAATATTGTTCGCGCCAGCTCGTTCAAAAAAAGACCCCCATAAGCTGTAAATAAAAAACGAGGGAATCGCCACGAGCTGTCAAAATGGAAGAATCGCCAGGTGATATGACGGATATTGAGTGAAAATTGCGTTTGATTGCAGCCCGATACTGACGATGGTGGACTACTTGATGGAGGAGGACAAGAGCGGTTACGCGTTTCCGACCTGTCAGACCCAAGCCGACTCGTCATGGATGGTGGTCTTTATCGTAGGGACCATAATAGTATTCTTCGTGTTGCCGCTGATAATGCTCGTGGTACTTTACACGGTGATTGCGAGACACTTGATGGCGAATCCGGCGATAAGTCGGGGACCGGTGAACAATCTGTTGAAGTACAGGAAACAAGTGGTCCTGATGTTGGGCACTGTGGTGCTCTGTTTCTTCGTGTGCCTCTTGCCATTTCGAGCCTTCACACTCTGGGTCCTTTTGACACCCTCGAGGACTATCGTCAAGCTCGGGATCGAAGGTTACTTCTGTCTTCTTTATGTGTGTCGGGTTATGCTCTACCTGCACTCGGCCATCAATCCGATCCTCTACAATCTCATGTCGACCAAGTTCCGCGAGGGCTTCCTGAGGCTCTGCGGCCTCGGGGTCAATCGACGCAGGAAGAGGAACAGGAGGACGACTTCCAGTCGCGCGAGAACGTACACCACGGGCTCGACCAACTACAGCAGCAACCACTCGGACTTCTGGAGACGGCACAGCAGCAACAAGAGCTCCAGCCTCAATCAGGTCCCTAACTCCGTTTCCATGGAAAAGCAGCCCATCAGACTGCCTATCTTTTCCGCCGTCACCGGAACTATCATTAAGAACAGCCAGCCCAAACAGGAGAGCTATGTTTGAGAGCTTTTTTCCAATACCCGACAACTTCCGGTTCCCTGTCCTTCTTCTGCGTCACGTCGGATCAACACTGAACCGATTATCACCAACAGTTGTCTGTTTGTTCATTTTGGGCCCGAAGCTGTCTCTTTGAACAAAGGACAGCTAAAACGTGGTCCTTTGTTGCCGTGTTGCTTCGACGTGAAATCCCTCGATGTACAACAAACGGAACAGGGTTATTTCGTCAACGGGAGACGAGTCGTTTGAATAAGGAAATACGGTTTATCAAGACCCGAGTTGGTGCAATAAGAAATTTAACTGGAACGCCCCAAGTGGCAACTTATTTGTCACTGGAGGCCACGCTGACTTTGATACGAATTGCCATGTTCACTCGTGACGATAAAAAAAAAAGTATTGTGCGTGCGTGTGTGAGACAGAACTAGTCAGGGGATCTTGAGGCTAAAAGAGAGAGAGAGAGAGAGAGAGAGAGAGAGAGAGAGAGAGAGAGAGAGAGAGAGAGAGAGAGAGAGAGAGAGAGAGAGAGGGAGAAGACAAAGGATGGAAAACGGAGAGAAAGAGAAGAATGGTGAAAGAGAAGAACGGAGGAAAGAGAAGTAGAGATTTATCGCGTCCTCCTGGTTGTCTTCCCTCCGTCCCAGTGATTTACTTTACGATTCCACGCTGCTCTTGGCGAAAATAGATATTCATTTTATTCCTATAGCTATGGGTTTAACGACCAGAAAAATACACTGTCGACTATATCCGAAGCAAATCCAGGGAATTTGTCCGATGCAATTTTGGGAATAAGGAAAGGCATAGAACCAGAGAGATAAAAGAACATGAGTACGTATGCTCACTTTTTGGCCAACTCTCTGGAAAAATTGTGACGCAGGAAGACAAGAAATTTTCATTTTTCCAAAAATCAACAAAAAATCCTATTTAAATAATACTTTTATTATTGACTGAAGAGAAATTTATACTTCATTCTTGATCTCGCCACAAAATTTCTCATGAAAAATAAATCGAGCGAGTTTAGTTCTTGGACCTATTCAAATTCTTGGAGTATTATTTTTTTCTTCTACGAAAAATCGCGATTCAGAATTCACAAGTAAAAGAAAACAAAAATTCCTTGGTTTACGACGTCGCCATTTTTTACCAAGTTTTCGGAAAAAATGGTGACGTCTTAAAACAAAGAATGTTAATTTTTTATTTGTTTTTTTCGTGTCGCACATTCCAGTATTAAGTGTAATGAAGAAAGAATTGTTGCATTCAGTAGAAAATGAATGAATTACCGAAGTTTTTTTATTGTTTAAAACAAACAAAAAATCAGCAAAAAAACAATCATATTGGAATAAGACTTTGTTATTGACTGAAGAACAATTTATTCTATATTTTTTATCCCCCTACACAATTCCGCATTAGAAATAAATCGAGTGAGCTTAGTTCTTAGACCTTTTCAAATTCTTGACTTATTTTTTTTTATTACACAAAATCGTAAATTAATATACACAAGTAAGAAAAACTTGAGGCATCATCACAGTGTAACGGGTCGAAAAATAGCTGATTTTCGCGATTTTCTTTTCGATGGCTAAAATACGCTCATCAGTCTGATTTTTTTACGTCAAATCAAAGTATCCATGAAGAATAGAAAATAATTTTTTTAACGTTTATTTTTATTTTTTTACATTCTTTTTAACGGTTGAAAATGTCGAAAAAAGGATCCCTCACGGTGTACACGATTGTGGCCGTAAATATTATCCGAAATAAAATTCGTAAAAGTTTATTAATCAGTATGAAAGCCGCTATCTTGTGATGGCGGTTTTTTAAACATAAATTTGAGAAAATGGCGATGGTTGGAGAAAAAAAGTATCAAATATAGCGGATATCTTCGACATTTTATCTTTTAAAAATTATGAAGATTTCAAACAAAAAAAGCTACCATACAGGATAAAGAACGGCGTAAAAAATGTTGTGTCAAAATTTGAGACGGATAGCATGAAAACTCTTCCTTTGAGACTGTACACCGTTTTGAAAAACGACATTTCGAGAAAAAAGCTGCAGCCACCGGAATGGTTCGATAATGCGAAAAAAATTTTTTTTTCAAATTTTACACCGTGATGATCCCTTAAATCAACGTTTATCATTGAATGAAGAAACGTCTTCTTAAATGAATTTAGAAGGCACACATTGAAACGACCTCGAAAAATTCGCAAACAAACCCAAATTAACATTAAAAAAGAATAACGAACAAGACCAAATTTGTCTTCCCACGTGATGAGTGAGAATGTTCTGTTGTTACGTTTTAGGGATCAGAGATTCGTTATGACGCAAACGGAGGCGTCAAAACAGGAAAATCTGTAACGCGCCGGTAGGAAAAGGCTCGTCCAAGAGAGAGAAAAAGAGCGAACAGAAGAAAAAAGTGGAGGCGATGAGGACCAAGCAAAAAAAATCTTTACCGCGAGTTCACGATAATCTAGAGATCTCGAACGAAGGATTCGTGGCAAGAGGAGCACGCGAATCGGATGCGAAAGGAGAATACATTTTGAAAATTGGCTCCACAGAGATTTAAAAAAATGTCAGAGCGCAGTTCTCGTTTCGAAAATAACGTGAAAAAAGGATAGAGTGAGAGAAACAATTCGAAACCTCGGCAAGAAAAGAATCGCCGCAGAACTTTATGGACGATTATTCTTTTTTTCGCGCCATGAATATCGTGCGGCGAAGAAACGATACCAAAGATCGCTGAACCAAATTAATTTTCGAATCGGACAAACTTTCGTAGGGGTCACCGTAGTAGCGTAAATGTTTAAAAAATTTGTTGTTGATGGCATCTTGGAAATGGGCTGAGAAACCGTTGTAGGCGAAAAGCCCGAAATGTATATAAAATCTAGTCGAAAGAAGAAGGAATATCGCAAATTTTTAGTCTTCATTGGCTCGTATTATTAATTAATTTAATTTATTTACATATCTATTTATTTATTTATTTATTCAGTTGTTTATTGACCTATTTATTTATTTATTTATTGACTGTTACGAGTAAGAAATGCACAAAAACGTGCTGGCAATCGCACTCTGTTCCTTCACACGCGACATGAACTTAAATTTCGAAACTGTTAACAACCGAGTACGCTCAGCTGTTATAGAGAGAGAGAAAAAAAAAACAAGAAAAAAGACAGTAATAGGAGCCTCGCATCGAGCGCACGGGAGTGCAATAATTCTCATTCGATACGTAGTAATCGAAGCAAGCGTTTTAAAATTGACAAATCATTCCATTCCCGAGTCCGAAACTCCGGGACCCCAGATTCGCGCGAAACGATAAATAAGAGACAAAACTAAAATTTGAAAAAAAAAGCAAGATGTTTATCGTCGGTGGCTCACAAATCGTGAGCCTTTTGTGTATATGTGTGTGTGTGTGTGTGTGTGTGTGTGTGTGTGTGTGTGTGTGTGTGTGTGTGTGTGTGTGTGTGTGTGTGTGTGTGTGTGTGTGTGTGTGTGTGTGTGTGTGTGTGTGCGTGTGCGTGTGCCTGTGTGTAATACTCCCGTCACGCGTTACAGACAGCTCCTCGTGACTGCATCCTCAAGCGTTGAATTTTGTTTGCCTGACGAAAAAAGCAACAAAAAGAAATGAAAACCGAACGTCGGTGCTTGACGAATTAAAATAGTTGTATTGTACGTTGCAAGAGAAATGTGTTACCTTATGTGGGAGAAACGAGCAAAGTGATTTATTTTAATATGTGGCTGTTGAAAATACGTGCTACAACGGAGAAGAACGCATCTCGTTCCTGTAAATATTTTGTAAAATCGAACAGAATAAAATGTTTTTAACGGTCGGTTATGTACGCAATTGCATTTTCTCTTTCTTTCATCGAGTCAATCGATTTTCAATCGACCTAATCGGAGTTCCGTAAAAAAGTCCGGTCGTACGAGCGCAGGTAAGTGTCGTGCGATGATCTCTTTCTGTACAAAAATACGAGAAATCTTTGTCGAGATAAATGAAAACTTCGAACTTATCCGAATATTAGATCAGACCGCAAACAAATTTTCGGCCACGCCCAGATTAATTAGAAAATTTTCAACCGCCGGCGGTAATTCGCGATCTCGAATACTCTTCGCGGAGAGAACTTTTTGTCCCTCTGCCGGCTCCAAAGTTGCCAGAGTCTTCAGTTGGTTCAGAAGATCCTGCGTTTTCTCGGCAATCTCATCGATTATTGATCCCTTGTTGTCGTCGTCGTTTTCGCAGAGTTGCACCATGAACAGGGCGATCTCCTTGTGCGCTTTCGTCATAGTTAGGCTTTCTGGAAATTACAATGGACGAATGCATTAGGATGTTTAATATGTATAACAAATACCGTGTTGGAAAAAATACATATATATCATGTGGTTGAATATGAAACTGCCCAACGAGAGTAAAGATAGTGGTTCGGTAAGAAATCGACGAACTGGTTTATTCAAAGTATTGCCCATCAGAACAACCGTAGTCAGTCTTGCGGCCGATAATCGTCAACATGACGTATATTGCATATACATCTTAGATAAAATTGAAGCCTTATGACCCAGGATATATAAGATCATATTGTTATAAGCCTTAATTCAATTCTGCAGTTCAGTTCAACGCTTAAAGTTCTAGTACCCGTTGATGTTCGTTTTTTGTGTACCTTTAGCACGTGATGCGACAGTAATTTCTCTCGCTGGAATGTTTACCAATAAATCGAACAAATCCGACTTGGATGATATAGAACTGTCCCGACATCCGGCGACATAGTACGAGTAACTCTACAAAAAAAGTAAATAATAAAAATCCTTCGTGAGAACATTTTACCATCGCGGTACCTCGTTAGTCCTTACTTTCAATTCCGAGAGTTCATCTTGAGCCAAGTCGATCCACGGAAAAAGATTATCTGTGACACTGCGATGTCTCATGAGCGTGGGGAAGGTCTCGATCCATCCGAACAGTTCCTCCAGACTGTGATGATAAACGACGATTTTTTTCTTCAATAAAATCGCTGTGTATATCAGTATCGTTTCCAATTCGAAGGTTCTTATGAGTCGTTTTGCTTGACCGCTGTTCATATGCCATTCGACCTCAAATTGGTGGATTACAGCGCCTTTGGAGTCCCTGATGAAGCCTTCGGAATAAGCCAACAGGTAATGCTTCAAAACCTCCGTAGGATCGCCACTTTCACAGTACGCGTTACTCAGTATTCGACACAGCTCCTGGTAGTTGTTGGGATTGAAATCCTTGGCGAAGAGCACCAGAGCGCAACGCTTCACCTTGGGGAATAATAGATTTTCGTCATAGATACATACATGTCTCATGCAAGGACTGCTAAACAGAGAGAGAAACTTAGGAATTAATTATTCGTAGTAAGCGATGCGTGTGAACTTTTTTTTTCTCTTGTATTTGAAATTACATATTTATTGTTGAGCACTCGGAAATTACTCTTTTAATTATAGATTATTAATAATTTTGAAAGTTATCCAATCCTAACTTTGATACAAATCTGTTTGGGTTTCGTTGAGTTCATTTGTAGCAAGCAATGCGTTCGAATTGCAGATTTTTATTGTAGTTGATATAATATATTTATTGCTGACCACTCAAAAATAACGATTTTTGTTATAATCTAAAAAAAATTTGGAACTTCTCCAGCTATAACTCTTATACAAATTTTTGTCAAACCCAAACAAATCCTTCCTAGAGCTTAATATTTTGTTCTTTTTTTAAAAAGGTTTCTTATCGAATTTTTCTCCACAATAACTGAATTTTGTAAAAAAAAAACGGAAGATAAGCAACCTGCCCCTTGGAAGGACAAGACTTCCCATCTTTGAGAAAAACGAGCTATAAGAATTTGACAACCAATACGTCTCCTCGTTTTGCTTTAAAATACATCTTGGATTAAAGTCAAAACGGATCGGCATACTTACAATTTCACTATTCTTTCTTTAATGCACTTTGTGCTTTTGATTAAAAAACGAATTTTTTAAAATGAAATATTCTTACTTTGGGTAGTTTGTTGGCCGCAAAAGCTTCACTGCTGTGAATGTAAATCCACACGTCAGCGAGCCTCGCACCAACGAAAGATTGAACACTGCTCTGTTTGGTGCAAGAGTTCCATTTTCGTGTGACGTAAGATTTCTGGGTCTCTGTGACTGTGGGGTAAGACCAGCTCCAGAGAACATCCCCGTTGCAATCTTTCTCTACGATCAAATTTCCAAAAATCGAAACATCACAATAACATCGAGAGTGTTTTGTCCTGTACTTGCTGGAAGGCAATATCTTTTTAATTACCAATTATACTGCACGATATCAAATTAACTAAGGGAGGCATTTTTTGCTCGCTTGCAATTCGGTCATTGAGGCTCGGCGCATCTTTGTTCAATGTTAATAATAAAAATGTGACACTTGCGCGAGCTGTCAAAATACGCAGGGTTACGCTTGAAGTTCTCCGATCAACGAACAGGGCTGAAGTTAGCTGGCAAAAAAGAATTTTTCATTTTTTTCGAAAATATTTGCGAATTTATAAAAATTGTAGTCACTTCGATTTAAAAAATGGATATTCCATTGTACAGTCAATTCAACTTTACAGTCAATTGAATTTTTTAAATTAATATTCTAAAATATTAATTATGACTGTAAATTTTGAAAAAATGATATGTTATACCAATTTCGAAAATTGATATTTTATTTAAAAATATCAATTTTTAAAATTGATATTTTAAAATACCATTTTTTAAAATCAATTTTTACAACTGTTATTATATAATATTTTGATATTTTAAAGAAAAAAGTTTAATGGATAAAAATTGAATTTCCGATTATGCTCACAAGCAATCAGATTGCGGAGATCTGCTTGTGAGCAGGATTGCGGAGTCCGACTGCTTTTGTAAGCACAGAATACCATAGACCAGACTCCGTACTTCGAAGCGTCCGCGGAATTGTAAAAAATAAGTTTTCCAGTCAAACGGCGCTGGTCTAGATCGCGCCCGATATGTCATTTGTATGCGCATGTTACTTTGACGGAAAAATGACCTCAATTTGTTTCCGATATTAATCGAAACTGTGCAATATAAATAAATACAGGTATAATGCCTATTAAAAAGAGTGTAGAAAAATGAACAGTTTTCAATACATTTTTAGCGAAACTTCAAACCATGTATGTATAACGTTAATTTGTAATACTTTTTTAGTGTCTCATTATCGGCATACGCGCAATACAACATAACTTATCATTCTAAAAAGTACCACAATCTCAATGTTAATTCTTTACATCTGTGAATTGCTACATTTGTTTTTCGAATACTTATGATTTTCATGCTTCTGTCTCCTGTATTACGATAATGACGTTACGAAAAACGATTTCAAGATTATTTTTTCAGATGAAGTGGTCCATTTTCCATCTTTAATTTTTACGCAGTGTTAATCAGAGTGTCGCGGTGACTTTCGCGTTATGCCCCGGCTACACCACCGGTCCCTCGTTGTCGGAGCGACGCCAGCGGTGAAATTTTGTATCCGAACTGTTTACAATTGGGCACACCTCTTGGCTACCGTCGCCCGTATAGAGTTTGCTCTGTTGAGGGCGGCTAACTTCACAGCTGACGAACAGCTGTTCGCCATCAGTGCCGTAACATCGCTCCCAGCCACTCAACCCCCTTTACTTAGCAATAAAAAAAAACATTTAATCCGTGAATAAAGTTACACTCAGACAGCTCGTTATTTACCAAACGCGCGAAAAACAAACATGAAGGATAAAGCGCAGAACCCCCAGCCTGGTGACGGTATCCGGTCCCTTCGAAGCACGATGCTCTTCCGTGCGGTCAACTATGAACTGTACGCTCGTCCGGTGAGTACACAAAATCATTTTTAAAAAAATTTTTTTCTTTGAAATGATAAAAATAAAAATACGATGTGGTCAGAATGCGATAATAATGGGACTGGGGATTGCGGCGATAACCGGTTGTGCCGGTTACATTTTCTACATGCGATCGAAGTACGAGGGCATGGGCTTTTACACGGCGGTGGAGTCTGATGGCACCGAAACCTTCAAGAAGAAAGTCTCCAAGTGGAACAATTGACCAACACTTATACACATCGTGTGAACCTTTGTTAGCACTCGTTTATTGACGTCTTGTCGCTTGTACATACTGTAAATACACAACGAAGACGCAGATGACATTCGCAACGTTGAAATGCAATGGTAATTGATTCATTTTAATCGCTCAAAAGTATTTTAGCCAATTTGGACTACGAGAATCATGTTTTTATGAATTCTTGTTAGATATCTACGACCTCAATTGGAAAAAAGTTTGAGCCATGTGTAAATTGAAAAAATGAAAAAAGAAATTGTTGCGTTCCGACGACGCAAACTTCAACACGATTAGTGAAGATGTGTAACTTTAAAAGGAATGAAGGCCGGAAGTTATTTCTTCATACTGTTGAAGTTTGCATTATTGGAATGTAACAAAAATTCTTTTTCGTAAATGTCATATAGAACTTTTATAAATTATATTTTATATCAATTTTTCAATATTTTTAGATCGTTTATCATATCTATTTATTATATCTATAAATTATTTTCTCTAGAAGGTAAATAATTTGGATTTCCTCGGTTTTATTTTTGCAAACAATATTTCTTGACAGATTTAAATTTTGTATCAGAAATCTTTGTATCAGAAATTTTTTTAAGCGATTAAGGAATTGTCATAGCTCAAATCTTCCAGAAACATTTAAGCAAAGCAAAATTTGCGTAATTTTCTTAGTTTTATTAAACGAAATTTTTTGTTCATAAATATTATATAGAACTTCTATAAACTATAGCTCATAGAAGGTAAATCATTTTTATCTTCTCACTTTTATTATTGCGAAAAATATTTTTTTTACAAATTTCGATTACACATCTCTATATCAGCATCTCAAAAAATTATTAAGTCATTCTCATAGCTAAAATCTTTCACAACGATTTAAGCAAAGCGAAGTTTGAGAAATTTGATTAGTTTTAAGGAAATAAAGTCCGGAGGTTATTTCTTCATCCCGTTGAAGTTTGCATTGTCGGACTGCGAGGAAAATTCTTGTTCACAAAAATTATACAGATTCAACAATAATTTGACGACAAGTAATTTCTTTGATTTCCGAAATTTTATTGTTGCATAAAATATTTTTTACCGATTCCGTTTGCAAATCCCCGTACAAGCATCGTAAGAAATGCTTACGTGATTTCCGTAGGTAAAATCTGCTAGCAAAAATGTAAGCAAGAAAATTCGTCTTCTTCGCACTGCAGTGATGCAACCTTCAATCTTATGTTTCTTCCTTCTCTCATGCCGTTATTCGGTTTATTTGTACATATTGTGGTTTCTTTATGTTTTATTATTTACTTTCACAGCGTTTCACTCAAGGGCTGGAGTCACATTCGGTACATATAACAAATCCAAGGCAAAATGCGAACTCAATGGGGAATTTTACCTTGCAAACAATATCTCTACGCAATGCACGATATGACGTAAAACAAGGACTCTCGGATCGCCAACGCGACTATAAAAATGCTCTATTATGCTCGTTGAAACGTTCGAGTCCGGAGAACTCGGACATACTCCCCTACGACGAGGACTACACACGGCGTCTCAAATAAAATGTTGCGAGCTTACATCCCAGAAAGTACGAATCATAAAGAAAAATATTTCAAATAGAAGGTATTTTGTTTCAAAAGGAGAAAAATATGGAAATGTCAATTTGGACTTCAATTTTGTTTGTTTGTTTGTTAGAACTCTCATTTTATCGCGTATATTCTTATAGCTCAGCTCGAGGGCTTTCCAAAACACTATTGACAAGTCCTTTTTTTTATCGAGTACTTTGTCAGTTATGAGACTTGAAAGTTACGATACCGGCGGTTTAGGGCCTACGCACGCGGCGTATTTTCTACGCGCAAACGACGCGATACACACTTGATCCACACGTTTTTTGGACTGAACAACGCGCTGTACAAGCAGGTAGAAAATACGCCATGTGCACAGGCCCTTACGCCAAAATCACATTGACGTTGACATCTTTTTCTCCTCTTAAAACGAAACAACTTTTGTTTGAAAAATTCTTCACTATAATCCGTACTTCCTGATGACGTAAGATCGATGCATCGTTGGAATTTAGGGAAATTTTTTCCTTCTCAATTCCGCAAATTCCAGTTGGCCCGATTCGGGCTGTAAAAATCACTCAAACGTTTTCACACATTCTTAGTAGAGATTTACAACCTCAATTTTAAAAAAAGACTTTGGATATTGATAAAATTGACGAAATAGAAAATAAAGAAAAAAATCTTTGCATTCCTATGATGCAAACTTTGAGGTCGTACTTTCCAAGATATAAGCTTGTAACACCCTATAGCGGTATTTCAATAATAATAATATTGCTCGTGTATATCGTTCGAGTGTACATCTTTCAGAAAATATATAAGCGATTTAGAGACCGCAGCTACTTCTGTCCGAAGGATTTTGCTTGATATAGGGAATTTTGTACTTCTTTACTCGATTTTTTTGTTACATTTCAGTAACTTTCGGAACTTACAAAATTTTCCGATAACGAATTGATTGGTCCGTGAATCGTTAACGAAGAGTCCTTGTATTCGCGTATGGAACTTGTCCCTCTTACGAGTAAGCGTACGAATTACAGAATTTGTAGAATTCGAAAAAATGTATGGTAATTTCTTCAGAAGCTTAGTTAAAATCGCTACAGCTCTCCATAGTAGTTGGATCGCTACACCTCTTCATGGTAGTTTGATCACTAAGCCTCACAAGTTACAGGAATATACTGCAACAGTCCAACAAGTATTCAATGTACGAGTAAAGATTCAGAAAGCTAGACGCGAAAAAAATGCCTCGCGGCTTAAGCTACAACTTCGACTTGGCGTTTTCGTCGCTAATTCACGATGTACGAAAATTCATATTAAATTTAATTCAAAATTTAGATTGGAGTGAATTTTACCAATTGACGATAAAACTTTAAAATATATTCCATTTGAATCGATTCGAGATTAATCCTATTCGAGTTACATTTTGATAGGTGTGAATATTTTCAATTAACGAAATTAAGAATAAATTTCAATTTAAATTCCAATCTACTCAAAATGAAATCCAATTCAATGCGGCAAATTCGGATCAGCGTGTACTTTTCACCAATTTACGGGCATTGAGGCTGTCAAAAGGAATTAACAATAAAGTAGCAGTGTGAAGAAAAGAATCGACCTCGAAATAACCGGAGTGTGGGTTTGTTTAGGTTTTCCTGGCCGTATTGAAAGTTCTTCCGCTTACGATACGATAAACAAAGAGCGCACGAGCCGCTACGAGTGTTTAGCACGCAATTGCGAAATCGTGAGTTTACGGGGCAGATAAACGGAACAAGCATGGATTTGATGGGACCACTCTCGTGTACCACTCGCTCTCGACGGATAGAAAAATTTCAGACTACTCGGGACATTGTAGTTATCGTGTACGTATGTAAAGTACGTACTTGAACTTTATTCCCGAATAATCTCGCGCTTCGTTAATTTGAGGTAGTCGCGTTGCCCGAGAATCAATCGCGGTTCGTTGAGATTTGGTTTCTTGCTTCGCTTTTATGGTTTTTCGACCGTCTACTACGTGCAACGGGTATGCTAGACATTTCGCCTTGTTTTTTCGGAGCCGAGAATCCTTGACCAAATTCCTTACAAACCTTGTAGCTCTTCTACGAGGATGGAAATTTTAGGATCGTTTCGTGAAAGGCCGTTGCTATGTAATCAATGTTGTTCTCGTTGAGGCCGCACATGTTGATGCGTCCGCTGCGCAGCATGTAGATGTGGTAGTGATCCCGCAAGTGCTCGACTTGCCGCTCTGGAAAAGAGGAAGAACCATCAGAAAGATAATGGAAAAAATGGAGAAACATTTCGGAATTAACGATGAAAAATGCGCATTCTTCTTCATTGTCTCGTTGCTCTCTGAACCGTTCGCCTACCAGTTAGTCCGGTGTAGGAAAACATCCCGATTTGCGATATGATATGGTCCCAAGAGCCTGGCGTTTCCAGCTGCTGCAACTTCTCGTGTAGACCGGCTCGCATCGCTATTATCCTCGAGGACATTTCGCGAATGTGGCCCTTCCTGAAACGAGTAATCACGGACATTATTACTTAAATATTCAATCAAATTGAAGATCCGAGAAGTCTTTATTTCGACTACCATTCGGCGAACAAATCGGCATTATTCAAAACCGTGGCGACGATGCGGGCCCCGTGATTCGGTGGATTGCTGTACATTCCACGTACGATCAGCGTCAACTGGGACTTGACCTGTACGAGTTCCCGCGTGTCGTTCATCACGACTACGAGGTTGCCGACCCTCTCGTTGTAGAGGCCGAAATTTTTTGCGAAACTCTGCGCGCACAGGAATTCCATGCCTCGTTTGGCGAAGAGGCGAACCGCGTAAGCGTCGCGGTCCAGATCGCCGCTCGCGAAGCCCTGAAACAGATAGGATACTCTGTCGTGAATATAATCGAGTTGAAAACAATTGCGTTCACCGAGTCCTTCGACGAGCATTCGTACTTGATAAGCGCTGTCGAAGAAAGTGAACAGCTGTTTCTCCTCGACAACGTCGGCTATCTTTTCCCATTGCTCGGGTGTGGGGTCACAGCCTGTGGGATTGTGAGCACACGCGTGGAGTATGACGACCGCGTTCTTGGGCGCCTCTCGAAGATCCTGGAGCATCCCCTCGATGTCGACGCCCCGGGTCTCCGGATGCCAGTAGCGATACTCGCAACCCTTCTTGAATCCGGCGTTGTTGAAGATCAGCTTGTGATTTTCTACAAACGTAAACACCCTCGATTACGATCACCGACGAAGTTTTGTCACCCGCAAGAGAGAAAAGAGGCAAAAATGGCAACGAAACGAATTTTCTCACCCCATGTTGGAGTGCTGTAGTAAAAGGTGTCAAAGTGGAGAATTCTCGCGAGGAATTCGGCACCCACGCGAAGAGCTCCCGTGCCGGAGAGACTCTGCAGACCGAAGGCTTTGCCTTGAAGAACCGTGGGGGAGTCAGCGCCGAGGAGAAGACGCACCGCCGCTTGACTGAATGCCTCCAGTCCAAGGATTGGCAGGTACTCGTGATTCTGGAGCTCGTCAGCGGCCAGTGCCTTCTCGACTTTGCGTACTACAGGCAGCACCCAAGGCTTCCCTTCGCTCGTTCTGTAGGCTGTCAATTTGAATTATTTTTGTTGTTGTTAATTCATCCAACTGAGAATCGCGAATGTTGGGAAATATTTCCACAGGCCTCCATGACCCAAGAACTCGCTATCCCACATTTTTAACAAGTCACTAAAAAACCGCCTTGTATGTCTGGCAACTTCTAGTTGAAAGATGGATAATTATATTACAATTTAGAGGACGTTGTGCTTTGTGAGCTCTCGAAACTCAAGAAAACAGTCACTGCTGAACATTAGCAGCTGCTGGAGCAGTCGAACGATAATTTAATTGAAAAAGAGGCAATGTTAGCTGGAAAAAGTGATCCTGCTGTGCAACAATGTTCGGCCCTCCATTGCATTGACAGTGGAAAAAACACCGATGGAACTCAGTAGATCCTCCCTCAAAAAGCCAATTCTCCAGACATTGCCCCAAGTGATTATCACTCATTCCGACCACTGCAGCACACCTTTGAAAATACACACTTTCGTCATAACAATGAGGTGCACAAATGAGTAGAATAGCAAATAACGTCGAAAGACAGAGTATTCTTTCACACAGGAGTCCACTTTGGCCTGACATGTGGAAGGAAATAGCAACATTTGAGGGAAAATACTTTAATGTATTCCAACTAGTTTCTACAAAACAAATGCTTGAAAAATGAACAAAAAGAAGCAATTTCTACAGCAACTACCTAGTTATTGGTACCAGTATGATGTTGTACTGGTAATACCACTTTAAGGGTAGTACTAATCGTATTAGTATTGTAGTATTCACAGCACGAGATATCATAGTTGCATCATAGAACTCCATAGAAATTAAATCTTTTACATTGCTCAAAAAATGTTGTCCGATATAGAATAAAAATCCATCAGGTTGAAGTTTGCATCAATGGAACGTAATAAATACTCATTTTTTTCACTTGAATGTGTATTGACAAATTTTAGGTACAGAAATGCCTGAACCATTTTTTGAGATTCTCATATGGAGATGCAATTTACAAATCTGCAAAAAGATGCATAGCAATGAAAATAAGAAAATGTAAATATTAAAAATAATACTCTGTGTTCCGCCGTTGCAAGCTTCAAGACAACGAAAATCCCTCAAAAGTTTTTATATATTCTTAGTCGAGATCTATGACCTTCATTTGCAAAAAAAAAGACTGGATAATAAAAAAATGAAGGAATAAAAAATGAATGCAAACATCATATTTGCATCAGTAACTTCTCTATTTTCTTTTCCACTGTGAGAATTTTGCCATAGTCTTTCCTTCAGACTAAGGTAAGTGGGGGCTCATCGATTCCCAATGCAGAACCGAACAAAGCCTCATTGAATTTGTTGCAGCATCTCTGCGAAAGGTCGGTAAGATAAGATACTGCGAAAAAGATAATAAGTGACAAAGGAAGAATCGTGGAGCTGATTCAAGCTCCGAGTCGTCCTCAAGCGATCCGTGACAACTTCTGAACCTTGGGCTTCGGTAGGCAAGAGCATCGCATGATAAAAATATGACCGTCAGAGCGGCGAGTTACGAAGGTCAATTTTATTAAACGCTCGGGCAGAAAAACATTACCGGCTACGTCATGAGGGCGTTGCGCAATTCTCGTTGCTCCAGTGGGTAACGAAATTACTCGCCGATTCGTTTCGGATTTAGATAACCAGTACGTCAGCACAGGCGATAATTAACGCGTGTTGAGACTGTCGCGATACAAAACAACCGCGAAAAAATTGCGGAATTACTTACCACCGGTTGTCAAGCCGCACTTTTGTTCGAAAGGATCATCGGCGAAGGACTTTTGAAGGGCAAACACCTCGATCGGCGGTCCTAACTTAACACCCGTAAATCTCGTCGTACTCATCTCTTCGACCTTATTTCTTGCCTACCTATAAAATTTACTTGGAATCGCTAAATTATTGCAAATATACGCGTGTACTTTTCGAAATTATTTCCTTCTTTGGAATTCTTGTTTTTCCGGATACGACCGAATCTACGTGCTTCAGCGCGATTATGAGCGGCGCGAGCGAGCACTGGGAACACAATGCTGCCGATAACTCTCGGTTGGTTGCGGATTTTCAGCAAGGAGGGGACCGAAACCGCGTGATCTTGATATAGGGAGAGAGAGAGAGAGAGAGAGAGAGAGAGAGAGAGAGAGAGAGACGGAGCGAGAGGGCGTGCGGATCCGTACAGGAGCAATTTATCAGCTGCGATAAAGTGTGATCTCTGCTGTGATCGAACGATAGACAAACGATACGCGTGACATTTCCTCGCCGCAGCTTATCTTATCACCGACTTATGAGAACGAGGATACGAATAAAGATATTCTGAATATTACCCTTAAATATTAAATCTAATAAATTTCATATTTTATAATATACAAATAAGATGATTGATTATAATATATTATTAATTACTATCAATGAATAAAATATTTTTTTTTAATAATTATTTTGCATAAAAACTAAATTTTAACGAAATTCCGATCAATGCAGCATTCTATTTATATAATTTATTCGATGAAACATTTGATCATTATAATTTGTACTAAAAACCGCAATCATTATATACTTAAATAATAATAACCATAGCTCAAACAATGGTACTAACACTAAAATTACATTACCGACAGAGCTTGCGAACTTGGTCAGTGATCAACCGAGTTTCTACAGTCGCCGCTAGATGGCGGAAGCATCCACTCTCGCCATTGCCACTTTTGGACTCCCGGACTGCAGAAAGGCGTAACGTTTGCCATTTTTAACTGAAAGTCGATACGCGCTACGCCCTGACGTGGCGGGCATTCGAACCTCGTGTCGCTGATTAGCGTGTTTGTTGTTCAGTGCAGCGACGACGACCACGTGCTCGCTCTCGTTGATAGAGGTATTATGTGGCTTTTACGAATACGCTTGGCTTTGGCTCAAATTACCCGGAAGATGAAGTACAATTTAGCATGTGCGGGAGTTTATTCGATCGGTCTCCGATCTATCGAATATTTGTCAAAAAATGTATGACAGGCGAACATAACCTCCACAATGTATTCGAAAGTAGCAAGTTCATCACGATAAATATCGCGATTGATTCCCGCACGAAATTCTTTTTAAGTGCTCTGAAGTTGTTTGAGCCATTGACATTATGAATTTTCGAATCCTCCGAAAGTTTTTACGTTTCTTTATTAGAGATCTGCAACCGTAAATTGCAATAAAAAAAAGGGTTTGGATAAAGAGAAAAATGTAGAAATAAAAAATGATGCTAACTTCAATGTCACGGGGAAATTATTTTCTTAGCCCGAGTAGCTGATAACATTGCGAGAGGTTCATTCGTCCCTGTGTATTGCTCGCAGCATCCAAAGAGAATTCAAAAGGACTCCAGCGAACTAGTCCTATTTTGTGAGAGTCCAACGATGGCGGAGCCTCAAGGAGACCAGACGGAAAAGAAGAAATGGACGGAGCAAGAGCGTCTAGAATTGGCGGCCAAACTGGACTCGGAGCTGGACGATTACATTGACAACTTAGAGAAGAAATCTTACACCGAGGGGTGGCCCGAGGATCGCTGGCAGGAAGAAATGGATAAACATCCTTTTTTCATGAAAAACTCGCCTCAGCCCGGCGATCCTGTCTCGCCGCTCATGCAGGGCCTGCAGCAGCTCAAGTATGGCGAGGAAGACAATACACCCGAGGGTGTGTACCCTTAACGCGTCAATACAAAAAAAAACCCAAACGTTTCTTTGGAAAGTCGTCCATCAATCGTGTAATGCGTTGTCCCTTTTTTACTCCGTCCTCACATCTTACACGATTTTACATTCCACTCCAAGTGCCCTCCCCACTCTTCCGCCAATTATCGCACAATTCATTAATATACACATTTGTGTAATTTGAAAATAATCAGTAAAAACATACCCACAATATTTTGTCGCACGCGACTCCTTGAGATCATCCATGATGTTACCTTTACCCCTCCACTCCACGCCCTCTAACCGCTACCTTTTAAACGTCACGTGCTCAATAAACGCCCCCTTACGTTGCTCTCTTTGTTCTTCTGCACTACAGAGCTGGCTGCGAATTATAAAGAGGACGGCAACTACAATTACAAGTACAAGAATTACCGCCTGGCGATAATGAGCTACACGGAGGGTATAAAAACCAAGTGCGAGGATGTCGCTCTCATGGCGCAACTCTACAATAACAGAGCGGCCGCTAGTTTTATGCTGAAGAACTATAGGTGAGCGATACACAGGTAAAGGGGGGAAGAATAAAATGAGGCCTCGATTTCTTGAATTCCGACAAATAAACTCGTCGAGACTGAAAGTAAAACAGGCCGTGTGTAGAAAATAACCGTGCAAATAGATTAATGATTTCTTTACGAATTGGTAGATCAAGTTTATATGACAGTGAACACGCTATGAAACTAGATCCGAGCTACCGCAAAGCTCACCAGAGGGCAGCCGAGTGCTGTTTTCACACAAGGGACTACGACCGATGCATAGACCTCTGCGACGAGTATCTCGAGTCGTATGCAGCAAATGAACAAATGTCTAAGCTCAAGGACCGGGCAATTACAGAGAGGGTAAGCGAACGAAAGAATTACGCAATAATTACGAGGCCGAAGTTTGCGTTGTTGGATACGCCGTGCGTTCGGATAATGTTTATTTTCGACATTTAAACATTTATTTGTAATGTTCCTACGTACGCCCTTGCGTACTTCGACGATCCTTTCCCTTTCACATTTACCCTACCCGCGTCAATCCACTACTTCCGGTTCATTGGAGGTCCCGCCGGAAGTTTGCTCACAGCCACTCTCTCTTAACGCGCCACTTTATCGAACGAGGGCACAGGGAAACAGTGGGGAAACCTGCGCCGACAGGGGCGAATTCCCAAATGATTGGAAAACAAACATTTGAACGCATTTCAAGGATGCAAACTTCACGAACTCAATGTCATCGCAATTGGTCTGATCGCCCGTACCCAATCGGCAGAAAAAGGCGCAGCGGGACGCAAGAATGCGTGGAGCACGTGCCAGACGAACGGAAAAGGAGGACGACCGGCTGGTAGAGACGATTATGGGCAGAAAAATACACGTCGAAACTGCCGAGAGTAAAAGAGATTTCGAGGTTCGGGATCTTCTGCCTCTGATGCCTCAGTTGGCGCAGCACAGAGTCAGAATGGATGAGGCTGGCCGTTTGATCTGGCCGGTCACCATTCTCTACCCGGAAACTCTGCAGACCGACTTCATTCAGAATTTCCACGAGGACACATCGTGAGCTCACTTGATAACCTCTCAATTCATTGTCATTCAAGTCTTTCAACCCCTTGAATGTTAGTTATTAAAAAATTTCGTGCTTTCAGATTCGTCGATCAACTGGAGGATCTCTTTGAGGAGCCACCCGAATGGGATCACGAGAGACGTTACGTTCTTGCTAATTTAAACGTTTACTTCGAAGGACCGAACAAAAGCTCCGTTCATAAGGTCGCGGTCGATCGAAGTCTCGGCAGCGTTCTGCAATACGAAAAGTAAGAATCACCTCCGAAATGTAGTGAAGAGCTTCTCGTGAATCATACGAAGTGCTATGCATCGGTGAATAAGATTTCACAAGCCTAGGCCAATACTTGGATTTTTTCTTATGCGCGTATTAAGGTGGCGAGGTCGAGATTTTAACCACAATTGATACATAGTCTTGCCAAGTTTGACTTTATTTAAATTGACAAACGTTAATAAACGACGATATTATTATTTGAACAAAGTGCCACGATGATGGGTGGCCAATCGGTGTAGTTGGTTCAGGCAACTAGACTCATCCGATATGAAAAATAAAATATGTACTTCTAGTGTAATAATAAAAGATACTTTTATTTAATTTTGAAAATTACGAGCATGGCAAGCTGTAGAAAAAATGTTCGATTTTCGAGAAAAAAAAACTTTAATTGAACTTTAAAATAAACCACTTTAATATTTTGAAAATGTAATAAACTCTGCTTTGTCGGAATTTGAGATGAGTTGAACGAATAAATTTTGAGCGAATTTTGAGATTCACAAAAATCGTCATTACTCAGCAATTTTTTTGGAATTTTTATAAAATCTTCGTTGCAAATTAGCGTTATGAATCAAGTTTATAAAAACGTCCATTAAAAAACCTCAAGGTTTGGCAGACTTGGGAAAAGAAATGTGATATTTCTTTTGACTCGAAACGCAAAAATGCTTTTTCTCAAAATTCGCTAACTCTCGCGAACCCTCAACGCGAATCGTCAACCCTAAAGAAAGTCCACCCTCATGAACGTTTATCGGTTGCAGATTTGTTCTGCGAGGCGGTACACCCACGTTCCTCGTTCTCGTCGCGTCGAGCGACGCGGAGAAGCGCTTCTTGGACGCTTACCGAAAGACGTAAAACGTTTATTTCCGGACCAAGACGATCATCTCGTACCAAAGAGGAAGGAAGAAAAACAATTGAAAAAGCAAACGGGAGTTTTATTCGTATCGCAATAATCGGCGTACCGTAAACGCGTGGGTGTCCAACGTGACCCGAGGTTGGAGGGCGCATACAGTTGCGCGGTATGTAACGCGACAACCACGAGCCTTGCGTTCTTACACGAGGGAATGATTGATTCAAGCGACTACCGATTCTTCATTAATATCGCAGTTATAAATTAGCCGGGCCGCCCACTCGGCGGCCCCGAATATCGGACAACACGGGGCGAGAGACGCCCGCGACTGGCTGACTGGCGCGACGACGCAACTCCCGAACGCGCTATCCCAGGTCATTAGTTATCCCGGTAATTACAATTCGGTCCATCCAATCGGAACCGGCTCTAGACGTGGCGATGCTGGCGTTGCATTTCGGGTTGAAACGCGCGTGCGAGCGAGCGAGAGAGAGAGAGACAGAAATAGAGATATCGATTTCGACGGGGCTCCTTCATCGTTTATTCTTCATCGGACAGTTCTTCAATAACACCGTGGATTCAACGACTGTCCAAGGATCCTGATAATGCGATTTCCGCGGAATTGCTCCGCCGCGAAAATTTCACCCAGGTACGCCGCAACATCGTTCAACGTTTTTTTTCTTTCGAGAAATATTCCCTCCCTCGCTGTCTCTCATTCTCGGAGAGACGAGATCCAAGCTGTGAGGAAAAACGGTAAAAATGGCCGGAGAGAAGGAGAGTGAGATTGATTGATTGGAAATTTTATTATCCCTTGGGAAACGACGAGGCAAAAAATATATACATGGAAACATTAATCGTCGGATTGGAATTTAATGTAATAATGGACTAAGAATGATGATCAGAATACAATAACTAAAAATGTAATCATTCATGTTACGCAACGCGTAATATAACGTGACAATTCAACGGTATAAAATATATTTATACAAACTTTTACACCCCATTTCATTATTTCAGGAGTTGATTTTCGAAAAATCCTTTCTTAGTGCAGCTTTACCCTTTCTAAGAAACAAATCTTCCAAATTTAATGTTTCTATCTTTAGTGGTTTCGGCTGTGCACTGCCTGTATGTCAGTCAGTCAGTCACGGAACTGTTGTGTATGTATAGACAAGTGATCAATATATCCATTGTATGGCAAAACGTATTCGTACAATAATATACACGTGAATGGTAAATACATAAATGCACAAATTATACGGCAACCGAATATTATAATACAAAGATACGATAGAAGAAATCGACGTATCGCAGGAATAACACAAATATAAATCCAAGTATAGAAATGGAAGATTACTGGGAAGAGAAGTCGATATAATGGAGAAGCAAAGCAATATGGACAAAGTTAAGATGCGCAAATATGGGAAAAGGAGGGGGACAAGGGACACGAAGATACCCTATGCCGATTTTGTAGGAAGAAGCATATATTTGAATGTAAGAAATTGAGGAAAGAATTTATAAGCAAGTAGGCCGTCTGGAAAAATGGCGTAGAGACTGTTAGGGGAAGGCGCTAAAATGTAAAATTAATAGAGTGAAAGGGAAACCGAAGAATGGTGTGAGTACGTGAAACTGTTCGACGGCCTGGTAAAAAGGAAAGCACAAAGAGGAGAAAGGACTCAAGATAAATGTAAAAAAAAGGGATGTTGACAAGTGATAGAAAGGGAAACGTGTAAAGGGGTTTTAATGTGAGGCAGAGGGGGGAACTGTGTAAAAACCCGTAAGGATGTACCTGGAAATAAATGGATGACTAACTATGAAGATGCAATAGCATGATAAGTAATAGTAAAATAATATAATATTTTAGAACGAATATACGAGTAATATAATAGTAAAAAATAATTATACACATATTAAACAAATTAAACAAGCGAAACACAACAAACAGTACAATATAACAAAATAATTATGCAAAACAAAATAATATAATTAGAAAAAAAAATGAACTTATGATAACAAGGGGGTCTAAAAAACACGTCGATGCCTAATGGCAAAAAAAATGGAAATACTTGAGCTTCAATCACTAGAATTCTGCTTCTGAGTGTGACGTAATTGCTAAAAGACATTGCCAATGAGAGCTGGAGGTATATCCATTGGAGGTTCCTTTATTGACGAGAGCGCTAATTATTCCGATTTCATATCAAAACGAGATTTATAGAGAGAGAGAAAGAGAGTGCAACAGACAGGACGAAGGCGAGCGCAGGGATGATTGCGCACCTCACAAAGGATGGACATCGATTGGCAAGCTCCTCTTTTTGCCTCATTTCTTTTTTGTTTCAAGCCGTCCACGACCCTCTCACTCGGCTGCTTTATCCAATACGAGTGTCGAAAGTTTCGTCAATACGTCGAACTGTCCACCAAGTGATGATATAATTGGACGTAACTGTCGATACCGAACGAAGACGGCAGAGCCAGAGAGTGAGCGTGGATGAAGCAACAACGCTGTAAAGTTCTCCATTGGCGGACGTCAGCTTTTCCAAAATGTCTGCCCCTCTCACTTTTGTCCAGGAGATTGAGATCGACTTCAGTCACTCTAATTATTGACATTGATGATCCGTATCGAAAGAGGGGGCAGAGCGGGAGAGAGAAAGAGAGAGAATCGAAAACGAGAGGCAGCTCGAGAGTTACACAGAATGGATGTCGAATGCTCATACGTAAATCTGTCCGTTACCGTGAACAGAGAGCGTAATTGCAAAGCCGTAATTGCATACGTATATAGCCCAATAGAGCGATGACGTTTTTGCCCTTTTGCCAGCGTCAAAATGGCCAGCGCGCAAACAGGCGTAGCCTCAATCGTGTATTTACCACCAAACGTAATATACATGTTTATTCGTCCCGTGAAGCATCCGCGGTATTAATTATTCCCCCAGATTCAACAGTTCGGTATGATTGAACCGTGCAATGGCTACCCAAAAGCCTTCAATCACACTGAAGTACCTTCGGACTGTTTCTAATGTTTTTTCTCCTCCGTTGCCATTGCCACAGGACCAATTTTGAACCACATTGATTAACCGGTGGACAAATTTGAACCCTCAAAGTAAACTGAGGATCGAGTACAAACGTAGAGAGTGCCGAGGTAGAGTGGAGGACTACGAAGCTCTAGGGGAAGCGGTAAAAAATGCCTCGGCAGCGATGTCGACTTTAGGTACAAAATTCCAAAATGGTAACAGCCAGAACACGATGTGAAGTCGACCGTGACATTCCGACTAACCCCGAGAAAATATTGATCGATGGAAAAAGGACTAATTTATTTGAAAAATAATCCTCAAAACGTTTTTCGTAACGTAACTCCTGTGATACGGAAATCTTAAGGAGGTTTCGAGCGTTAGTCACAATCGAAAATTTGAAGAAATTTGTTTTGTTATTGTCTAAACTATACTGAGTTTTTACGATTTGTATGTAATTTTTTTAGGACACAACACCGGAGATAACAAACAGTTTAATGTATGTAATTTTACGTGCGGTTGAATGACAAGACGTTCACACTACGGGTGATATCATTTTTTTTGCTATTCAGCACCAAGATAAACTATTTCTAACAACGGATTAACGCAAACCAAACTTTTACAATGATTTAGAGAAAAAAACACCCATCTTACCCATCGTAAAGCAAATATATTCAATATAGAACTATCGAGGTTCGACAAAAGGGGTGTTGTTTCGAACCGCCCATACCGCCGATTAATTTGGAACTTCGTGTACCCATGTATTTTCACTCGCTAATCACCAATATGATAGTGAAAATACCCGCAAATATTATTTTCAAGGTAGAAACTTCGAAAAACTGATGTATCAAAAGTTTTTCTATTTTATTTTAAGAAATGTTGATCTTCGAGAAAAAATCTCCTACATAATGTGTAGCCTATGAAAATATTGATCTTTTATGTTCTATACAGTATTTGTCTAAATGATTCTGTTGCGAGAAAAATGGGGTAATGCTACATTTTGTACATAAGTACATTTTGCTAAACTCCATTAGTTTCGATATTATCTACTTACGCACTGTACCGCGGGAAGATCAGAGTTTAGTCTTTAAAGTGCATGTTTATTTTTTGGTTCTTTTGTATTTTATTTCATTTTCTGCTTTTTTGTATTTTATTTTATTTTTTGTATTTTGTTTTAATTTGCAGAAACGTAAAAAACCTCGAAATAAAAAAAAAACGAATTCTGAGAACGATCAACGCGTATAAATCAATCATCCCTGATGCCGTCTCTCCCTCTACAAAGCCGACTTAATACGCGAAATGCCAATCCTTTTTGGATTCAACAAATTAGAACAAAAATCAAGCTACCTTAACCTTTTAAAAATTTCGAAATATAGAAGAAATCTTGAGTTAATTTAACTTTTTTGTTCATTTCAAAATCGATCCAAAGTCAGTTTGTTCCTGACATGTTTCTTCATATTCTTTTTGTTTTTATATTCTTTTTTATGAGATCATATGTGTAATAATTTACCAATTCGACTTACGTAAAGTTCGTGTTATACATAAAGATTTTCGGAACGCATTACTAACGTAACTGTGGGGGTCTTACCGTACACCATTTCGGACGCGGCCTACACCGGCGTCGCTTGATTGGAACACTTATTTTTCACAATTATTCGTTTAAAGTGCTTCGACTCCGTTCTCCAACGTTCTCGTTAGCGTGTGTATCGTGCTAATTTCACCGTCGGCTGTAAATTTGCGAATTATCAATTCTCGGAGAAATTTCACGGTTGCCTATGTCTCAGCGCGCTGCTGTTTTGGAGCGCCGACCTGGTTGCAGCTGCTGCAATCAGCGGTGCTTGTAGCGTATGAAAAATCAACAGCGATCCAATAACAGAGTACGTGATCGTACTAGCTCATTTCTCCTGGCGAGTGGTCAATCAATCGATATCATAAACACGTAGCAATTAATAAGCAGCCGATGCAATTTCAGGTCAACAAAAAGTGGCCACAGCTCATCCATGTCAAGTCTGTCTGGTCTCTTTATTACGGGCGCGCATACTTTCCCGTTGACCTGTCAGAGACAGGTCAACGGGAAAGTATGCGCGCCCGTTGCTTCTCTCCGTTTTTTCTCCCCCGATCATTCGCTCTGCTACATTTGAGAGCCTTCAAAGAGCCCACGCGAATGGATTCGACATGGACAATAAACAGTCTTTTGAATTTTCATACGGCAGTAGCTCGTCCTATCGTTGAATGGACCGATTGGTTGTCCATGGCATCCGGCCACCGTCATATACTCCCCTCCTATACTCCTCCTGATGTACACGTGGGTGGCACGAACAAATCGTGACGAATTTCAATAAAGTGACAGCGCGAGGCTGCCAAGCCCTCCTCCCGGCTCTACGATGTTGACGAGCTTTGAACACGTTGCAGATGATCGTGAAACAAAAGGGGCACAAAGCCTTTTATAAAGTGCCCTCGCAGAGTTACCTCCAGCTTTTCTATTTTTTTTTATTGGTGATTGTGGTTTTTACTATTCTCTAGACTCTTACGCCTTTTGGGGAAAAAATGATTTCGAAATCTTGATTAGTGTGGAGTTGGGAGGAAAAATGTAGCCACGAAGGGAATGGCTCGGGTGCTGGTAACTTCGTATGACTTTTTATCGAATCTACATTTTACGAAACGATCTGCACGATAACTTGAACAGTTTAATTGAATTTTTTAATAACTTTTTCATATATTTTTAACGCAATTTTTTTATTCTTTGGCAATAGACTCCCTACAATTCTAAAGAAAAAATGACAAACATTTAAAGCGCAAAGTTAGACATGAAAATAACAAAATATTTTCGACCAACAATGTAACGTTTTTCCTTCTAAATTCCGAAATGTAGCTTTACAGACTGTAATTATAACATTACTTTGAAATACTTTTATTGGATTTTTTAGATCCTCCAACCCAAGGGGCAGTTATGCAGACCATGCAAACGTGTATTTACGTCAGAGGCCTGGACAGAGTCCATGGGCATGAATGATTTACTGTTAAATAATTTTTTCAAACTTTCATTTGGTCGAAATACTAATAAACAGTGCACTACGGACGTTTCGCCTCATTTTTACCCGTCAAAAATATTCCCGAAAAACGTTGGTTTTCGGCCCGGCTGGAGGTATGTGACCCACCATTACGCCCTACGAACGGAATCAACCCGAAAATACGGGGCTGTAGGTGGGCGCGCAGTTTCACACGAGCGGTGCATCGATCGCGGGCAACCAGTTGTAGAGTGGTCCCGTATCGACGCAGGTTTCCCACAGTTTCCCTGAGGCTAGAACTCCGGCGGGGTCTCCGAGGACCTGGAAATAGTGGTAGGACGCGAGTGGGGTAAAAGCGGAATGGATAGGATCGTCCAAGCCCGCAAGGGCTTGCGAAGAAACATTACACAAAAATAAATACCGAAATTAAATATCCGAACGCAATTGCACAGGAAGGAACGGAAGGCGTAGGAAGGAACGTTACAAATAAATGTTTAAATGACGAAAACAAACATCATCCGAACGCACGGCGCATCCAACAACGCAAACTTAAGTCTCGTATTTATTGCGTGATCCTTTCGTTCGTTCACCCTCTCCGTATTCGCCCAGTCCTTGAGCTTAGACACTTGTTCGTTCGCTGCATTTGACTCGAGATACTTGTCGCAGAGTTCTGTGCATCGGTCGTAGTCCAACGTGTGAAAACAGCACTTGGTCGCTCTCTCGCGAACCTTGCAGGATCTTGTTTCATCGCGTGTTCACTCTCATATAAACTTGATCTACCAATTCGTGAAGAAATCATTATTCTAATTGCACAGTTGTTTTTTTGTCGCCTATTTTTTTCGTCTCAACAAGCTCATTAGTCAGAACTCGAGAAATGGAGACCTCACTCCATTCTTCCTCCCTTTACCTCTACATCGCTCACCTCATTACTCAGCATGAACTCAACGTTATACTGATAATTAAAAGCAAAATCACGATCGAAAAAGATAAACATCCAGTCCCTAAGCTATCCGAACTAAAAGGACAAAAGGATAAAAAATTAACTCGATCAATTAAATACTAAATCCCGAAACAGAGCTAACGAATAGTCCACCCCCCGCGTAACCGCGCAATAGCCGATTAAACATTTAAAAAAGAGGGTAGCATGATATTCCGAGACTCCGTACCTTTATATAGGCTATTATTGACGGAACATAACGATATAACCCTCCTCATTCAAGTGTCTCGTGCCATCGGGATGCGTATTGAACGTTCACCTATTATATTCGATATTCCATAATAAGCACGGGGCTCGAGGAAGCTCGAGACAGGATTATCCGGGCTGTTTCGTACAGGATCAAAGAGACGCACGGCGCGTATACAAGATGAAAAAGCGGCTTTGCGAAAGAGGGGGCAACTACGAAAGGATGCGAGAGACATATGTCACTATATCGGAAACGCTTTGTTTGCCACGGGGCTGGACGGAGTACGGCGCGAGGAGCCTTCTTAAGTTTCCCCTGCGTCGTTTACCTGCTGTAAGATATGTGTGTGTGTCGTGCTTGACTGAGGCAAACTCGCGCATGCACTCACGCATTTACCTCCCTTTCGATACACTACCGTCAAAAGTGTTTTATGGCGAAAAAAAATATCGTCAATATCCGCAATATTTTTTCCACGTGAGCACACATATGTCGCTTTGATTTTTTACAGTTTCCCTGTGCCCTCGTATGAACGCGGTAGGATAGAGCATTAGGAGAGAGCGGCGTGGGCAACACTCTAAGGCGGTCGGGTTTGCAAGTAGTGAGAAGTGCAAAAGTGAAGGGACGGAATCGAAAAAAACGGTAGGGTCACAGGAAGAAACATTAGTAATATTTGTTTATGGAATAAACGACATTGAATTACGGTAATTTATAGAATAAAAAAAAAGTTCATTTACCGGAAATAATTATGTTAATTAACAAAACAAAAAACTATTAATTTACCGTAAAAAATATGATGATACGGTAAAAAAATTGTTACTTTACCGATTAAAAAAGATATGTTAATTTACCGACGAAAAAAATACGTTAATGAATAACGGAAAAATTACGTTCGTTTATCCAAAAAAATAAAAATAAAATCATGTAATTAACGCGAAAAAAATCAAGCATTCATTACCAGCCGATAAGAAATAACAGATCCTCGAGGTATTTTTGTCGGTTGTTGTATACACTCCTAGACGGTGTATTTAAAAGTGGATGCACTATATAGAACACAGTCGTTATGCAGTCTACATCGCAAGAGCGCACGAGAAGAGAAGGAAGAAGAGAGGAACGCGCGCTTCGTTCGCCCGTTCACGCTTCGGCTGCCACGTACAGAAATTCCCAACGCTTTATCGGATGGACATCTGATCGAGGGAATCCCGACGTCTCGTTTCGCGACGATGCGCGGGGAACGCGAGGAGGTCGAGAAGAAGGAGCGCCGCGTCCTGCACACTCTCGATCCTTTTACAATTAGTCTCCATTTCCTTTTTCTCCCGTCCATACTCTTCTACACTGTAGACGTACATTTTTCGCTTATTTTACTCCTCCCTCTCTCTCTCTCTCTCTCTCTCTCTCTCTCTCTCTCTCTCTCTCTCTCTGTCTCTCTGCAGAGTACTTGGCTTTTTCAATTTCCGCGCAAAGTGCACAAAGATTTTCTTGATCGATGGGCAAGTTTGTTCGTTTATAACTCAAGAACCACTGAATCGATTTCGACGAATCTTTCACAGAATCACCGTTTGAAGTCTGGGATGGAATTTACGCTATGCAATTAATTACAATCGCAATAAATAAATATCACAAAGAGCATATTTTAAAAATGTACAGTCCACGAAAGGGGCGGGGTACAAGAGAGGGGGGGGGGGGGGGCATTTTGGTGGGTAAGAATCCGACCAAAAAGGCTGTGTGTATATATCTACAGCCTTGGCCAAAAGTATTAGGCACCCTGTACATTTTCTATCCGGACAAAAAATCGAATATCTCGGCGAAGAAAATCGTAAACCAATTTACTATACCGGGTTTCGAAGCGGATTAAGGCCAGCTTGATTTTGGTTTTTTATTTTTGCGATTTTTTTTTTGTACCCGATACGTTATTTCGAAAATGCCGTTTTTTCACGATTTTCGCACTTCGCAAAATCGCGTGCTGGACTTTGAAAAATAGTAATCTCACCATTTAGTGATATGGTCTTTATAAAGGACAGCGTTAGCTTTAGTTTCGGTCTTTAAAAAAAAATTTGCGATTTTTTCCCGCAGTTATTTAGTTTTTTCGTGTGAAAGCCCACTACTTTTCGACATTTCCGAAGACAAGGAATCGCGCTGAACTAATGAAATCGCAGAAAAGGGCTTCTCCACTCTAAGAATAACAAATTAAGACTGGTAAAAGTTTTTGTCATAATTTAAAAAACGCACATATTTAGCGTTTCATGATCCAGATGTTTTGCAATCCACCAAAAGAGGTTTTCTATTGTTTACTTTGATATTTGATGATGCCGTCTTAGCCTTAGTTCAAAGCAATTGTAATATAGTTCTATGTACTTTTTAAAGTAGATATCAATATTTTATAAGGATGCCTGATACTTTTGACCAAGGCTGTACGTACCTTTTCTCCTCTTGATATTTTCATTAAAACACCTTTGTTTCAAAGTAACGGCAATAAATTAATAAGACAAATCGTCGACTATGAACCGAAAATAGTGATACACAGAAATGTTTGAAAAAAAATATGTTGTGATTCTACAATAACAAAATACAAGTTTTTATTCCTTAGATTAAATATTTCAAACTTTTGGGAAACCTACCGTTTTTTTTTTCAAGAAAAAACTAAATAACTCGGGAGGAAAAAATCGCAAAATTAAAAAAAGAACGAAAGCGAACTCTGTCCGTTTTCAAAATTCATATTACTAAATGATGAGATTAATATTTTTCAAAGTCCGGCACATGATTTTGCGATTTGCGAAAGTCGTGAAAACCCGGCATTTTCAAAATAACGTACCGGGTACGAAAAAATTGCAAAAATAAAAAAGCATAATGAAGCTGGCTTTGTCCGCTTTAAAACCCCGGATAGAAAATTTACAGGGTGACTAATACTTTTGGCCAAGGCTGTATACTAACAATGTTCGATTAAAATAATTGAAATTCCAATGAAAGAGACACCAAACAAAATCGACAAGTTAACATTAATTAGTCTTCGGGCGATTAAGGTTTTTCCGTTGAACGTTGGCCTTCCCACAACGCGCGCAAAGAAAAACCATAAAGTATACGAACCTCGCGAGTTTCTCGCTATTTTCTCGCCAATACGCGTGCACGAGCTCAATTTTCATTTCCGATTTTCTCATCGAGGCGCATAAACTCCGCGGGTAGCGTTATAAAACAAGCCTGATTTTTTCTGTCGTATTTCCGTTTGCCGCGAGAGGCGAAAAACGGCCGGGAAAATATGCAAAATTGGCGAAAAGAAAAAAAGTTGCATATTTCAAAAAGTATCGTAATGGCAAATTGTGGGAGAGTCCGCGGCGCTCGGTGGTACTCTTCGGCGCAAACATAAAATCTGCATAAATTTGCAATTTTTGCATAAACCGATCGAGTAGTGAGATCTACCGGGATTTAACGTCGTGTATAACTACGCGTTCCCCCTGTTCGAAATTGCCAATTTGTTCGTTCGTTTGCCGATACGTTGCGCGGGCGCGGGCGGATCGACATACAAAAAAAATCGATCAGCATTATGAGAAATTTTTCATGCGTTTAAATGTCGCGGCTCGAATCGAAAACACACGTGGACGTAGTTCGCCGAAAATCAATTCCGAAACAAGTTCGACTCAGCAATGTCCCTGCCTACTTCGAGTTTGCTCTCTCTCTCTCTCTCTCTCAATGCTAATAATTGCGCAAGGCATCTTTGGAATAATTATTTTATCCCCATACTACTGGCGTCAAAATATAATGGGAAAAAAATCCACTCGACCACGTCGATAAGTCTTCCGTTTGAAAAGTTGCCGGCCCTAATGTAAAACTAACGTCTCGAAGGGCGTGTCGCAAGAAGCGCGCCCAAATTACACTTTCTTCGTGTCAGAATAGAGAATTACATCTTGTCATTTTCGTTACGCAGTAAAAAATGAAGTCGGATAAAGACCGTTTTCTACAACAAAAATTTACAGGCTCGACGAAGAGGTTTGAGAAAACATAAACGTTGCATTTACAAGACATTGCGTGATCTTTATTATTTCTAACAGGACCACATAGTTATTTATCATATTGTTGTTTGTTAAAAAAAAATAGGTGGTGTGGAAACGAGTCTAATGAAAAAAAAATCAGGTTTATTATCAACGCAAATAGTGACTTTTTTCACCGAAAATTGATACTTCCACTCTGGACTGCGGCCATTTTTTTCAAGAATCAATATTTTCTTCAACCCTTCGTCCAAGCACTGGATAATTTTGTGCAACTAAATGCGTTCGATTTTCTAAATTATGTATGATTTGTTTCCGCGCAGCCGTGGTCACCCAACAAACAACGTTTTTCAAACAGCGCTCTGCACAAATCATTGTATCTACCACACTTATAAATATTTTTCGACAAAAAACATGATAAAACATACTTAAAATCATACTCTCTAACGTAAAACAAACCTTTTTTGAAAACCTATACACGTCGCCCCAGACAAAAAAAAACATGAAAATTCATCTTTTTCCGACCACGAGCTAGGTGTAACCCGTTAAGGATAACTTCCGTATATGTCAGGCTCAAAAGTTGATTTTCAAAATATATCATACAGATATGGGAAAAGGTCTTTTTGAACCCGGTGTGCTTGCGTTTTGTTGGCTAAGAGCAGTTTGCACTACTCTTTTGAGGACGGTCCTCATATTTTTTTATTCAACGACCTTTGGTGACGACGATTCTCCAAATTAATTTCGTATAAACACACACACACACACACACACACACACACACACACACACACACACACACACACACACACACACACACACACACACACACATATATATATATATATATATATATATATATATATATATAAATATAAGAGACTGGTCTTATAGTAGGCATTTGTCCGCTCCATTAGCCTTACATATATATATCCACACTTGCACCTACATAAGTGTATTGTGTTGTTTCAGAGAGTGGGGTGGTCGTGGTCGAACCGTTTTATTCCAATCAAATGTCGTAAGTGGATTAACCTCGGGCTACCCGAACATCATACTCCCAGTGCGTACATGGCGGCATCGTTTTACCAACCAAGAAGCTTGTGTTTATATATACATATATAGTACGGGGTACGCGTCCGCGCGTTATTATAAAAGTCACGCACGTTAACGCACGTGCGTGGCCGCGTTATCGCTCTGGACTGTAGAGAACACTCTCTTTCTCCCTCTCTTGCCCTGTCTCCGTACTCTATGTATCCTTCTTATTTATATACCCTCGTATATATACGTATTCACATTTTCGCATGTTAACCCGGCAATATTTATGTACTTGTGTATACAAAACTGAACGTATTGCGTCGAGCGTACACGATCTCTTGGTATAACGCGGGGAGTGAGTCCTGGAAGGGTAGAAGGCAACGAGAAGACGAGCTGTCGCCCCGAGGCACGCATTCGTAACGTTGTAAGTGGACGCGGGTCTCTCAAGAAGAGAATGTACATGTGTATGTATGTATGTCGTCGAGTATGTGCACGTACGTGTGTTGAGCTCACGGTATCTCGGTCATTGATACATCTCGCTGATATCCACACCCGATACCGTGAGAGGCTCGCATTACGCTCGTGTACTCGTTATACGAATGAACGTTGGTCCATTTCAAGTATACTTACAACATACCGATGTCTGCATGCACTTTCAATTATAATTACGCGATTGTTGGACTTGAAACGAATTGATTGGGCAATGTTGTTTTAAGGATCGTGGGGAATTACTTCGATGGTATTTGAGAAATTACAAGTCATCCTATCGCTTACTTTATGGAATTTATTTATTTTTTCTGTATGAAGAGGTATGTGAAAAAACTTGGAGCTCGGAAAACAGGTCGGTTTTTATTTTTTTTCTCCGTTCAGGGTATTGGGAGGACAAGACCGGGATTTTGGACACAATTGATTCAAAGTCTTGCTGCCGAATTTGAGTTTCTTTTTAGGAAAAATATTGATAACAAATGAAGGTATTATTGAACGATGAATGTAATTCTGGCAACCAGGCTAATCTAAAATGGAACATAAAGTATTTTAATATAATAATAAAACATTCGAACCAATTTTTGAAATGTTGAAAATTACGGTAATGGGATGCTGTAGAAAAGAAAGTTCGATTTTTGGCAAAAAAACGATTTAAATCATGTGTTATTAACAAATGAATAAACATGTGAAAACATCATCCGGTCATGTGAAAGAAAATAATATAAGCTATGCTCCGGCCGAATTTGACGTGAATCGGAGGAATAGATTTTGAGATACGACTTGAACCGTTTCATGAAACCGTATTCGAGAAAAACGGCAGCAGAAAAAAGGGAAAATCGCAGTCGGGTTATTCTTCACAAAACTCGTCATAACCCGGTCAACTTTTGGATTTTTTACAAATCTCTTTGGTGCAAATTAAAGTTAAGACTCTAAGATATAAAACTAAACAATCAAAAGATGGTATTTTTGCAATCTCAAGTTTATCTAGATCCCTTAAGACGGAATGACACCTCATCGCGGTCGGTATGGTAGAACAATTATAGATACCCAAAAATTTCTGAAACGGCTCTTCAGATCCCGTCGAAACTTTGCCAAGCGACGTCAGATAGGCGAACAGCTGTCTACAGCTGGAAAAAAACGTAGATTGGCTTATCATGAGTCTACGTTTTTTTTTCTCAAATTCAGAAAATTTGAGGGGCAGACAGCTGTTCGCCTATCCATTTGACGTCTCTTGGCAAAGTTTCGACGGGATCTGAAGAGCCGTTTCAGAGATTTTTGGGTATCTATAATTGTTCTACCAGACCGACCGCGATGAGGTGTCATTCCGTCTTAATTAATACCTATAGTTTCCCAAATAAATAAATATAGGCAGCAAATAAGTAATAATCATACGAGTTCTTTCTGCCCAGTTTCGAGCCAATTTATATATATATATATATATATATATATATATATATATATATATATATATATATACACGGAAAATATATATATTCCTGACATAGATTAAAAATCTCTGAATTGAGAAAATGAGGGAAAAAAGTGACCAATCCATTCTCGTACAACGCGTTCGAGTCCATGGGAAAGGATAAGTCGGTTAACGCTTTCGAAAGTATGCGTGTTAACGCAAAATGAGTTTCGTACAATCGACCAACACAGACAGACAGAGCGAGAGAAAGAGAGAGAGAGTGAGGGAGAGAGAGAGAGAGAGAGAGAGAGAGAGAGAGAGAGAGAGAGAGAGAGAGAGAGAAGGCAATTTAATTTGATTCTAACGTAATTACGTTTGAACGAGGGGGAACGAGCGCGGCGGCAAAGTTTTTGCTGGTATTCTGCAAGTGGCTCCCTTTCATGCACGTATACGCGCATATATAAATTCGCGTTCGTTATCCGATGTGTTCCATTTAATACAACCTCCGATATAATCCGATTATACCAATGTTATCTCACCTTGTAATCACTGTGATTGCCATGCAGAGTGTACGCGAGATATCGGATATTTTACCGGAGGAAAAAATTTGCCACTCTTTCGGGGACATGTATGTATATTGGTCGTATGCACGCGACTCGTTCCTCGTACTCTCTCTCTCTCTCTCTCTCTCTCTCTCTCTCTCTCTCTCTCTCTCTCTCTCTCTCTCTCTCTCTTTAATTCCTAAAACAAAATTTTTGCAGCTCATCCGTACGTATTATAATTCTACCCCTCTCGCCAAGTGTTTCTCTTCATTTTTCCAGCGTCCATAAATGTCATAGGTACGGGTCAAGGCTCATTGAGCAGCGAAGGAGCTGGATCCGTAAAAAAAAAAAATCAACTTGACGCTCACTTTAAAGTTTTATGAAACATGCTGAGATTTTTATCAAATTTTCATTGCCCATAAAAATTCATTTTTTTCAATGGGAACAACAACAAAAATAACGACAGTTATAGTTGCAATAATAATTATATTCTACTAGTACGTAAATGGCAACAATAGAAGTAAAAATATTTACAACGATTGTATAGCAATGTGTTAACAACACAAGAAAAAAACACCAATGATAATTATTATCATTAACATAAAATGGCAAAAATTTTGTAAAAAAAATCATGATAATTACAACGATAATAACAAAGTGAGTGATAACAATCGTAACGAGGATAATCAACTAATAATAAGTCATAATGATAATAAATGATAATGATAACAATGATGATAAAAGTAGTATCATTGATAACGATGTCCAAAAAAATGATAACGGTAAAAACCATAATAATAATATGAGCAATATTAACGCCAACGACGAATTAAGAATAGCTATTACTGACGATAATAATTAAACGAACCATGACTCAATTTGAAACTCGTCTGGAATCACTTATTTCAAATGTGCCAAGCGTCTACTTCGATATTATATCCCATTTATCGATGCTTTACAGAAATTGAATGATACAATAATATGAATGTAAAACGAAAAGAAAATTATCAAACAAAAATCGGAGAGGTAAATCACTGAATTCGGGGGAGAGATATCCCGAGGACTATCCATAGGCATAATGGCTGAACGTTCGAAATAAGTCGAGCAGGCTGTCCGTCGGGAAATCTCGACTGCAGCGAGTGGTTTTGACTCTCTGTTTCATATATATGCGTACATCCATATATATATACACATATAGATGCGCTCATACCTTTTTGGCCCTATATTCGCGCTCGCCTGCCCGGAGGATCGCGTGTTCCCAGTGTGACACTGTCAATTCTCGTAGGACCCTATATAACTTCGTCTTATTCGTCGCTGCTCGCAGCCTCGGCTTCTACACACGCACTTTTGTTCATTGGTTACACCGTACTGAGTTCCCACATTATCCAAAACTTTTGGATATCGAATGGTTGTTGCCATGTTCGCGCAAGAAGTGGTTTTCAGCATGCGGCATATGGGCCCGAAATGCGAAGCAGTAATCATATCTCTTCGCAGCTGATTCCAATCATCGCAATCTCTTTGAGAAACTGTGTCGCACTCTATCTGAGCCCGATTTTCAATTTTTTTGTAATTTCTCAAAATATTTTGCGACTAGAACATCATTTATTTCAATCGGTTGGTCGGGCTTTTCAGCCGATGGCCCATAATGTTTGTCGGTTCCGAGCCATTTCAGGCGTCTACGTTCCGGCGTTATTTTCTGGAACTCTCTTTTTCTCTTTGATTGCTGTAGCCTGGCCCTTTCTATTTTCTTAACAGCAGTGGGGATGACTCCCGCAACTTTTTGGTGCATTTTCGATAGCAGTCTTCCAGAATTAAACTGGGTTACTGCTCCGTAGCATCGTACCTAAAAGGACTCTTTGGCGCAATGGTTGATGCGTTTACCGGAGTTTAATTTGTTTTTAACAGAATTACATATCTCCGCAACGTTATTTGTCACATTTCGCAATAGACTTTTGGCATGGCACATCAAATAATGAATTGCTTCTGCGAGCAATGGATATAATCCTGTGCGGCGCAGTTGCGGTATCAAGTTTTTTTCATTCGATTTGGGCACGCAAGTCATTGGCAGTGTTGCACAATTCGAATGATCTCCAAATACATGGTCTAAACTCGTCAAAATATCGTCTTGCAAAAGCTTCACTTTTTTCGCCTCCAAAACATCTTGAGCATTACGCATATCGCGCGCTGATTCGATAACTTTACGAAGTTTAGAACCGCTTTTCGATACACGGTTTCGAAGCTCCATCACAGTTATTGGGCCTTTCGTTGGAGCACACTGGAGTTTCAAACTAGATGCGCGTCTAAATTTGTTGCACAAGTTGCGAAACAAATGGTAGTTGCACTCTATTTTTCGACCATGACCCCGTGCTCTGCATAAGGATCAGCATTTCGAATGGCTTGAAAAACTCTACTATCACCATCTGCTATGAGGGTTTTGTAAATCAAACCATGCGTTTCGATGCTACTTTTGAATCCTTCCAGAATAATATCTGTTTCCATAGAAGTGGAACTTTGTTCTCGACTCTAGTTTTTGTAACAGATGTGTTCTGGTGGTTCTCGGCCTAATTGTTCAGCCTTAGCATGGATTGCACAATATTTATTTCGCACTGAAACATAGAGGGCTAGCTTACTCTCTTGACCAAGAATCATTCCTGTTCCAGAAAGCGCGTCATGTTTTCCGGCTCCATAGGACCTTTTCGACCAACAGCCATCCCCGAGTCAAAATTTTCAACCCGACAAATGAAGGCTTCCTTTCCCGACCAGAAATCGGCGATAGCGGATTATCGGGTACCTAAAGGAGGGTAGTGTTTGGAAATACCATGACTAAGGGCCTCTGATGAACCTCCGGCATGACAGAAACTAGACATTTTCACTCAAAGGAGGCCAGTGAGGACCACAACTGAACCTACGAAACCTCAGGTGGGCCTACTTCGAGCGCTCCCGCAGAACCTACTGCACCCCCCCCCCCCTCACCTTCGGCCTACTGTACACTGCTAAACAAAAAAATTAACTTATATAGGATCTATTTAAATAAAATAGGTTTTTTCCTTGTCTTACAGGCTACTATGATGATATTTGTTTCAAATATATTTATATATGTTAATAAAGATGAGATTCAAATGAATCTTTATTTGCTTACAATGTACACTTTGAAGCTAAGTGTACTATAGGCATAGAATATTTCATAAATTGAAAATAAAATGAATTCCTTAATTGAGAGCTTTACCACAACGATTTTTCATCGTAATTCGTCATTCCCTGGCCTTTAGAAATGATTTTTTTCGAAGAAAATATTTGCCCCATATGCGAATCGAACATAGTACCTACATACTCATAGCTCCGCACGCTGCCCCCATGCTACCGAGTGCTCATAACATTTTGGTCGCTGATATGGCATAAGAGACCAAATGAATACCTATAACTATTTGTTGTATCACATAGGCTATATCAATTAGTTAATATCATTGTGATAATTAGAGAGTTTTATCGAATAACATGCTATAGATTTTTCAAACATAACTCACATACGCACACACACACACACACACACATACACAATTCCTCTCTCTCCACCTCTCTACCACGCCCCTTTGATATGACTCATATCAAAGAGTTCCATTAGTTCCCATTAGTTCAATCAAATAGAAAAATGGTTAACTCTACGAAAGTTCTATTTAATGTAAATTAAAAAAAATTAACTAGATACATTCAGTGAATTTAACTTTATTGTTTTGACGATATTAAATAGATTGATTTGAATAAATAAACATATTTGAAATAAATAATTTTAATAATGGAATGCTAGAGGAAAGTTTTGGTTCTATGAAAAATCTAGTTGACTCAAAAAAAAAAGAATTAAATCGACGCGGTTAGTTAATATCATAATATTTAGCGGGAAGAAATAAAAATATGCTTCATACATACACGTGGAAATATTTTTATTTTCGACGTGCTGAAAATAAAAACAAAGAGAAATCAAACATTTTATTTGAAATCGACGGTAATCGGCCATCGCCATTTATCGACTCATTATTGAATGAACAAAAAAAAACAAAAGGAAAAAAATAAACAAAAAATCGAATAAGGTTGAATTCCAGACCGACAATTTCAATCTTTTAGAACATGAAATAGACTATAACTAACACCCTAACGTTTCATATAGATATCAATATTATATGTTATTTAGACCTACACTGCCAGCCAAAAGTTTTCGGACACTCCACATAATCGCGAAACTTTTGAGCGCTGGATAATTGCCAAATAATGTTAGACTAATATAATTTATTTCATTTATTATTTTACGAACATACTATAAAGGTCTATATAACTAATTGATTATACAGAGCTTTATAGTATCTTCGTAAAATAATAATTTTTCTACCATAAGCTTGCAATTATCTGAAGTGTCCGAATACTTTTGACTGGTAGTGTATATTCGAATATATTTACGCAACCGTATATTTCAAGTATAATTTATATATATATATATATATAAGTAGTATTATATAATATATACCGTCGCTTAAAAGTTTGGATACACCAGTCCATACTTCTTGCTGCACTAAAAGTTACATATCTTCGTGAAAAAAAAGATAACCAAATTTACCGAACGGCGTTTTGAAAGGAACAAATTCAGCTTTATTTTGCTGTTTTTAAATATTTTTTATGATTTTTTTTCGACCCAGTACGCACTTTTGTACGTGACTGTTTTTCGGCTTTTTTCGACCATCGAGAATAGGGCGCATGACTTATGCAAAAAAAATTTGTCACGTTTATCCATGATAAACTTGAACGGGGTAGTTGGAGCTCCATTTTCGTTTTTTTATAAAGTTTTGTACAATTTTTTTTCGCAATGTTATTTCATTTTTTGCTAAAAAATACTATTTCTAGATAATGCAATGTAACTCAAGAACTAGAGGGTTTAAGAAGAAATGTGAAGTTTATACTGGATAACCTGGCATTTTCTTGTGAGATTTTTTCTTACAGGAAAATTCGTGTCGCCCGTTAATCCGATAGAATTGCAGTACGACTCTATATACGAGCATTTTTTTATGAATCGCCTATAAAATAATAATAAATCGATATTGAGCAAATTTAATTGTTTTCGCATATTAATATTGCACTAATAACTTGATAAGGTGACGACGTATTTTTATTAATAGTGTAGTATTTATTCATCATCTAATAATGCATATTTACCCGTACCGTTCTTCGGGCGATAATCAGGGAAAACGTATTATTTTCGTCATCGAACGGGTTACCGATCAGGCCACAATGGAGTGATGATGGAGGAGATATCGAATTTAGGCCGAAAGCAGGTTAGTTGGAGTCGAGGCTACGGTTTGAGATTGAAAGCAGGTTAAGGAGGCCTGTGTTCTGCACGTTTCACTGAAACTGGGGATCGAAAGAAGGTTTGGGAGGTCTAAAGGTCTGCATAGACTACGACACTGATTGCGACACAAATGTCTGACACTAATGTCCGTTCTGTTCACACATAAGACGGTTTCGGTGTCTCAGAAAGTGTCTGTACTGTGATGTCGCTACACAAGTATCTCAGATGTTCACACACGAAACTACTGACACGTCTGCAGTACCCGCTCGCACGCCATGGAGAAACGCCGTGCGGCGGCAGCCGTAATTTTGTGCGCTGTTATTAAGGGGCTATACCAGTGTGACACTTAAAAAAATCGGTTTTTTCCCTTTTTCGACAGTTTTTTCTTTCAAGAATATCATTATTATATATAGAATATCATTATTTATATTACATATATCAATATCATTTTATCTTGCAAAAATCGATACTTAGATCTTTAAACGCATTTTTCTCGAAATGAGATTTTTCAATTTTTGCTGACATTGTAACTCAAAGAGATCCGATTGACTGGAAATTTGAACTGAGTACTCTTGAATATATTTACTCTACAATGACGTAGGATATTTTTGATTGGATGAAAATTGACGATTTGGCATTGCAAAAAACGACCATTTTATAGGCAAGAAAACAGACTTTTTTCATAACTACGCCATTTTGTTAGATTTTGATATTTTTCAAAAATCCTACGTCATTGCACAGGAAATACTTTCCAGTTTAACGACATTTTTTTTCCTTTTTCGGTTTCAGCTACTCAATCAGCCGGAATCATGTCAGCAGTGGAGGAACTTTTCTTTTGCGCCTGCGAAGGCAGCGCATAAGTCGCTTGGATCTCAATATTTTTCAATGAAAAAATTATGTAATATAGGTCAAATATATTTTTAATTTTCCAAAACATTTAATTGAGTACTTTTCTTCCAAAAAAATCCTGAAAATCACCCAAATTTAGTATAGCCCCTTAAGCTGTGTTCTTAAATTATGATTTTTTCTGCCAACTTTAGCCGATATTGTGCCAAACTGTTCCGCTAAGCATTGAAGTGCTGCCTGTTTTTTTACTCTATTTTTATAATCAGCACAGCATATTTGCCAAAGTTCAGGCAGTCCTTCCACAAGAGATATCAAATTTTTCATGCTCTCCTTCCTTCATGTAATCGCCATTTTGATTTAACGCGAGTCGCGAGTGTCTGGATAATTATGCGCCGGTTCGAAAACTTGTACACTGCGGCAGACACTCCGACACAACCTGTTCACACGGCGCATGGCGCGACACCTAGCGAGATGACGCAATAAATGTCGCGAGATCAGACAGTGGGGTTCACACACAGACACTCGATGTATAGATTGAGTGTATACACCAAAGTGTCGTAGTGTAAACCTACTTTACCAGAGGCTACACTGGACTAAGAGGAGGTCTCTTCATGGCACTGAACTCGACAAATGGGGTTTCGTCGGTTCAACGGAGGCTGGCGGCTTATGTATTACAAAAGAAATGGGTCCTGCGAGGGTTCAGAGGAGGCTAGAAATTTTGACTCGGGTCGGCAATGACTGTTATGTAATGGAATACCATTTTTAGTATTGTCTTTTTTCATGGCTATTCTCTTCTCAATTACAGCTGCCCGTTGCATTTCGTTCATAGCACAGTCGTGAAAGTCATCAAAAAGACTCTCGCAATACTTTCGGTACGTTTTAGCTCCCATAAAAGAAACAGAAATCGCGGCGAAAAGTTCTTGCGCCATCGAGAATCCTCCACCCGATGGGACGGTGTCACATACAGCACTTTTATTTAAACCGAAAAAATTGTCATCCTGCGGATCTGTGCAAATATCAAAACGATAATCGCACTTTTGGAATTTATAAAATAGCTGGGTATTTAAACCACGGTCAACATATGTAAACATCTTCAAATATCTAAATCGGCAGCCACGATTGTGGTTATCGAGTTTTTCGAAAAGCTGTTGCAGAAGATAAGTGAGGTCAACAATTAGTCGCCCATCGACTTTAAATTCCCGCTCGTGATCAACGTCCAGAGGAGATTGGTCAATTACCAGCTCATGTTTATCGATTTCGTGTGTTTCAGTCTGTGGCTTCTGTTCCGCAAAATTAATCGACATCGCATTAATACAAGGTTGGCCATTGTTTGCAGAGCCCGAAAGGGATGTCCGATTATCCTTACCTTTATCTATGAAATTGCAACCTGATTCTATATCGGGTTCACACTCCAAAATATTGCCACTCGTTTGTATCTCGGCCGTTTCATTTAACGTTGCCGGTGCATTTACTACATTTACGTCGTCCGCAGCGGCCGATGATGTATTCGCCATATCCGCTTCTATCTGAGCCGCTAGTCGCGCGGCGCGTCGCCTGGTAAAAAAGTGAGGACACTGTATTATTGTATCTATATTGACAGTATAGCGTCGAATGGTGATAAACAAATAAGCCTGCGAATGTGAATTGTGAAAGAAGAGATGAGTGAATGCAAAGCTCGAAAGAGTATATGTGTGAAAATAAAATAATGTTCTGTTAAGGTCTGCATAGACTACGACACTTATTGCGACACAAATGTCTGACACTAATGTCCGTTCTGTTCACACATAAGACGGTTTCGGTGTCTCAGAAAGTGTCTGTACTGTGATGTCGCTACACAAGTGTCTCAGATGTTCACACACAAAACCACTGACACGTCTGCAGTACCCGCTCGCACGCCATGGAGAAACGCCGTGCGGCGGCAGCCGTAATTTTGTGCGCTGTTATTAAGGGGCTGTACCGGTGTGACACTTAAAAAAATCGATTTTTTCCCTTTTTCGACAGTTTATTCTTTCAAGAATATCATTATCATTTATATTCCTATCAATATCATTTTATCCTGCAAAAATCGATAGTTAAATCTTTAAACGCATTTTTCTCGAAATGAGATTTTTCAAATTTGCTGACATTGTAACTCAAAGAGATCCGATTGACTGGAAATTTGAACTGAGTACTCTTGAATATATTTACTCTACAATGACGTAGGATATTTTTGATTGGATGAACATTGACGATTTGGCATTGAAAAAAACGACCATTTTATAGGCAAGAAAACAGACTTTTTTCATAACTACGCCATTTTGTTAGATTTTGATATTTTTGAAAAATCCTACGTCATTGCACAGGAAATATCTTCCAGTTTAACGACATTTTTTTTCCTTTTTCGGTTTCAGCTACTCAATCAGCCGGAATCATGTCAGCAGTGGAGGAACTTTTTTTTTGCGCCTGCGAAGGTAGCGCATAAGTCGCTTGGATCTCAATATTTTTCAATGAAAAAATTATGTAATATAGGTCAAATATATTTTTAATTTTCCAAAACATTTAATTGAGTACTTTTCTTCCAAAAAAATCCTGAAAATCACCCAAATTTCCAGCGTTCACACTGGTATAGCCCCTTAAGCTGTGTTCTTAAATTATGATTTTTTCTGCCGACTTTAGCCGATATTGTGCCAAACTGTTCCGGTAAGCATTGAAGTGCTGCCTGTTTTTTTACTCTATTTTTATAATCAGCACAACATATTTGCCAAAGTTCAGGCAGTCCTTCCACAAGAGATATCAAATTTTTAATGCTCTCCTTCCTCCATGTAATGGCCATTTTGATTTAACGCGGGTCGCGAGTGTCTGGATAATTTCGCGCCGGTTCGAAAACTTGGACACTGCGGCAGACACTCAGACACAACCTGTTCACACGGCGCTCGGCGCGACACCTAGCGAGATGTCGCAATAAATGTCGCGAGAGCAGACAGTGGGGTTCACACACAGACACTCGATGTATACATTGAGTGTATACACCAAAGTGTCGTAGTGTAAACCTACCTTTATATTGTGCTGTAAGGAAAATCATTTTCCTACAAGGGAGGTTTTTAGAAATCGGATAGACATTATCTCAGCATAAATCGCTGCTACTACATTTTAAGGGGTGAGATGCAGTCAGAATTTTCAAAAAATCGATTTTTTTTACATTTCCTTGAAGTATGATGTTTCGAAAATATTCCCTGAAAATTTTAAGTCAATCCGACGAATAGTTTCCGGGATATCCCACAATTAGTGAAGGGGCTATGTCTATTCTCAACGTATAGGCGTGGCTGAAAAACCCGCAAACGATAATACCCAGGAAGGCAGAATGCTTCGAAGACAACAACAAATCGATATTTTGGAAGCTTCCACATCGGCAGAAGCCCTATTGTATGGGCCAGGAATTGATGATTCGATGTAAGTAATTTTTTAATCAGTAATAATTTTATAAAGAATACTTTCGTTTTAAAATTGCCCAAAATGTTACAAAAAAATAATTCATCCCGAAAAACTTTATTTTTTTGAAAAATTGTTTTAACAATTGGCTATAAACAATTGAATGCTCAACTTTTCGGCAAAAAATGTGATATTTGGATTCAGCGGATCAAAATACATAAAAAAAGTACCTCCATAAAGCTAGCAGAGCAAACTCCCGAAAATGAATTTAATTGATATCAAAATTTTGTGCTTTTTGTGTGCTAACTTTGTGCTCCATTTAAAATTTTTGTGCTCTTACCGTTTAGCGGGAAATTAGAAATCAAAAGTGTTCTGCTGGCTTGCCATCAAGCTAGCACAGCACTTAATGATATTTGGCTTATCTAAGAATGAAACTACGTGATATTTATGTGCTTTTTAGGTGCTTTGCGAATATCGAACAGCCAAACCCCTATTTTTTTCGCCCGATATAAACCCTCAAAAAACCCCCAAATAAGAGAATTTACCATTTTTTGGATATACTGACATGAAAATACATAATATTTATGTGCTTTTTATGTGCTCTACGAATATTCAAGAGCCAAACCGCTAAAACGCAAATTTCTCCCAAAACCACCCCCACAAGACCCAAATTACCCGCAAATACGAGTAATGGTTATTTTTTCGATATCGCAAAATCAAAGTAGTCCACATTTATGTGCTAATTTTGTGCTCCATTTAAAATTTTTGTGCTCTTACCGTTTAGCGGGTAATTAGAAATCAAAAGTGCTCTGTTGGCTTACCATTAAGCTAGCAGAGCACTTAATGATATTTGGCATATCTAAGAATGAAACTACGTGATATTTATGTGCTTTTTATATGCTTTGCGAATATCGAACAGCCAAACCCCTATTTTTTTTTCGCCCGAAATAGACCCTCAAAAACCCCCCAAATAAGAGCATATACCATTTTTTGGATATACTGAAATGAAAATACATCATATTTATGTGCTTTTTATGTGCTCTACGAATATTCAAGAGCCAAACCGCTAAAACGCAAATTTCTCCCAAAACCACCCCCACAAGACCGAAATTACCCGTCAATACGAGTAATGGTTATTTTTTCGATATCGCAAAATCAAAGTAGTCCACATTTATGTGCTAATTTTGTGCTCCATTAAAAATTTTTGTGCTCTCACCGTTTAGTGGGTAATTAGAAATCAAAAGTGCTCTGTTGGCTTACCATCAAGCTAGCAGAGCACTTAATGATATTTGGCATATCTAAGAATGAAACTATGTGATATTTATGTACTTTTCATGTGCTTTGCGAATATCGAACAGCCAAACGCCTATTTTTTTTCGCCCGATATAGACCCTCAAAAAACTCCCAAATAAGAGCATTCACCATTTTGTGGATATACTGAAATGAAAATACATCATATTTATGTGCTTTTTATGCGCTCTACGAATATTCAAGAGCCACAGCGCTAAAACACAAATTTCTCCCAAAACCATCGCCACAAGACCGAAATTACCCGCCAATATGAGTAATGGTTACTTTTTCGATATCGCCAAATCAAAGTAGTCCATATTTACTAAACGTGGACTACTTTGATTTGGCGATATCGAAAAAATAACCATTACTCGTATTGGCGGGTAATTTCGGTCTTGTGGGGGTGGTTTTGGGAGAAATTTGCGTTTTAGCGGTTTGGCTCTTGAATATTAGTAGAGCACATAAAAAGCACATAAATATTATGTATTTTCATGTCAGTATATCCAAAAAATGGTAAATTCTCTTATTTGGGGGTTTTTTGAGGGTCTATATCGGGCGAAAAAAAAATAGTGGTTTGGCTGTTCGATATTCGCAAAGCACATAAATATCACGTAGTTTCATTCTTAGATAAGCCAAATATCATTAAGTGCTCTGCAAGCTTGATGGCAAGCCAGCAGAGCACTTTTGATTTCTAATTTCTCGCTAAACGGTAAGAGCACAAAAATTTTAAATGGAGCACAAAATTAGCACATAAAAAGCACAAAATTTTGATATCAATTAAATCCATTTTCGCGGGAGTTTGCTCTGCTAGCTTTATGGAGGTAAAAAAGTTTAGCTTCATCCATCGAGCTCAAAATTTTACGGACATATAATACCGTATCCACATCGAAAAACTTTAAACGCGTTTTTCTCGAAACTAGGTTTTTCAAGTTGGTGACCACTATAATTAAAAAACCACTCGATGGATTTTAATGAAATTTGGTGTGCTTATTGATAGCATTAAAAACTAGTCCTTAAGGTAGTACCTCCACAGAAGAGTTGAATTAAGAAATGGTTGAAATTTGACATATATGGTATTCAATACATTATCCAAACATCTGTGCAATTAGAATAAGTTTGACCACCTCAAACCTGAGATATTTACACTTGAAGTTGGCTTGGTTTACACGCAACAAATGCGTTATGATTGGCAAACAGAGCATCATTAATTTTACCGTCAAAACTAAAATTAAGTAATTGATAAAAAACGAGGATAAGCTAGAGTAAGATATCACGAATAATGTGAAAAAAAATGAGAATGATTCACCATCTAGTTTCCAAGATATAACCATGAAAAGCCCTCACAATTTTGGTGCAAAGCCTGGAAAAAAAAACAATTGGGGCAAAGCCTGGACAGTCCCGGCAAAAAGTTTACTGGCAATGGTAGATCAAAAACACAATATAAAATATATTTTACGGCAATAAATGATATCCATCGTATTATCTACTAGTACCGAGTCAATATTGCGTAGTTTTTAATTTTATTTATTACTATTTAAACCAATTATCAATTTTTTAAACATGAACATGGTATGTAAACTTTTGGTTGAGATTTTCGCAGAGGAACTACCTTAATCGAAGGATTTTCATTTTTGTTGAAAATTTTCTATTTTTTTAAACAATAATCGAACGACTTTCTGTTCGAAAATCGAAAGTTATCCGTCGGCAGCCGACATTTTGTTAATTAAAAAAAAAGCTTCGATTGAGGACTATTTATTATTAAACTAATGATTTTCGTTTTGATTTTTTTGTTTTCAGATGATCCAGTAAAATTTTATGATGGTCACCGCAAAGCACACATGCCGAAAGGGTCCGACAAAGATGGCGATATTTTTATAAATAATCAATATTTTTCTTTGAAAATGTATACAAGTCAAGTTAAAATATAACATAAAAAGTCTGTAACCACTTTTGTAAAACACACTTAATTACTATAAAAAAAATGTATTGAAAATGCTCGTTTTTTCACGCTTCTGACTGCATCTCACCCCTTGAAAGCAAATTGATAGAAAATCCCGCCAATAATAATAACAATAAAAATAACAAATATAACAGAGGGGGAGGTATCGGGCAATGGCAAAAAAGTATCGATATAAAGGTAAAATATGCTGGCAAAAAATGGGCAACAAATAGAAAGCTAATAAAACCCGAAAAGCAAATAACAAGAAACAATAAATACAGCAGAAAATAAAAGAACGTGGGATAGAATGGATTCACGACAGAACGTACGAAGTATGAACGGAATGAAAGAAAAAAAGAAGATAGAAATGTGTAAAAAGTCAAAAGCAAGCGCGCATGAAGAAAAATGAAAAACTATTGCAGAAAATGAAAGAAAGATAACAATCTCGAAATTTTGAAGGCTGGAATTGCTTCAATTTTTTGTTTTTTTTTTTTCGAAATATTTGTGTGAATATTTCAGAAGGAATATTTCATACAACAATTCTGCCAATAAAATATTTAATCAATAAAAGAACGCACCAAAAATAATAATATAAGCATAACATTATAACAGCGTGGGAGTAAGTGTCAGACAATGGGAAAAAGAGTTTTGATATAAAGGCAAAATATTCGAGCACGAAAAAGTGGAAACCAAGTAAAGATATAATAAAGCCCAAAAAGCTAATAAAAGGAAACAATAAATAATACACAATACAAACAATAAACAATGTGCGATGGAATGGATGAACGACAGAGAATACAAAGTATGAAAGGAATGAAAGAGAAAAGGAAAAAAGTGCGTAATAAGTCGAAAGCAAGCTTTTTTTTCTGCAAGCAGAAAAAGTGTTGCAGAATATGAAGAAAGAGAAAATTCTACAAGAGGAAAAGAGTGGGACTCAATACGGATAAGTGGAGGGCGCAATAGAGTATAAAGCAAGAATGGTACTTGAAAATTACAAACTATCGCAAAAAGGAGAAAAAAAATGAAAAATGTATAAAAAACGGCCAGTTTCATGAATTCTTTGAAAACTATAGATTTTAGGGCTGGAATTGCTTCAATTATTTAAGCTTATTTCGAAACATGGCCCAAATTAAATATTTTATGGGCAGAATATATTATTTTATCGGGCCAAATCAAATATTTTATCGGCGGAATATCCGTATGAACCTTTTAGAATATTTGTGTGAATATTCCATACAAACATTCTGCCGATGAAATATTTTATTTGGCTCATGTTTCGAAATAAACTTTAAAAAATAGAAGCATTTTCAGCCTCACAAGTAAAATACTGAAAAAAATGTATGTCTCGAAATAAACTTCAAACATTGAAGCTCTTCCACCCTTAAGGCTAAATTGACATGACCATGAGGTCAGTATCGTTCACATGACGGCACGGAGGGCGGGGTGTCAACTCTGCACCGTGCAAGTCGCCTCTGTGTCAAGTCGCCACTTCAACTCGCCGTCTGTTCAACTTGCCAAAGCGGGCAACTCGCCACAGACCCAAGTGGACACCGTAGCAGCCCGCCGTTTCCCCGACGCTCGCGTAACCCCACTCTTCAGATTCGGGCCGGGCATTTTTTGCTACCGTTTCAACTCGCACCGTGTCTCAACTCGCCACGCGCTGCGTGCTCAACTTCCATTTCCTAGCGACTGTACTTTTTCCGAATCACCCATACCCGGGAACGAGAAATATACAAGCAAAATGTTTTCACATGTACCGACTACCCGCTCTGTCAGTTCTCTAGTTTATCGACTGATTTTGAATGGAAATTTCACGAGCGGCATTTTTCTATAGCTTTATTCCTTAATAATGCCACGAACATATATGTAGTCTCCTAAAATTTTAATTCTTCCATAATTCGCGGAAAAAAGCGTCATTTTTGAGTACTTGAGAGTAACGATAAGCAATACTAAGAGAACTGAAAACTCATATAATAATCGTGTGAAAGAAAAACTGGTGGCCTCGTACAGTTGGACAGATTTTCGTTGCCGTTGAATATAGGATTATGATCTTCAAGAGGATGTTTAATTTTGTTCTGAATTTCATTTCTTGTGGCTCTTGATTTATTCTTAAAAATCATTGTGCAAAGTCTACACTTTATAATCAACTTTTTAATCATCAAAAATATCGATGAAAAAATCATATGCATTTACAAGAAATTAATATCATAAAACGATTCCTTTCATTACAGATTTAAACGTCCACATTATTATTATCCATGTTGTTCAAACACTTAATGCCTCAGAACAGTGCATGTCGGATATATTTATTTTTCATTAATGTGTGACATATCGTCTACTATATATGAAAAAATTGAATCATCGTATAACATGAATACGCTGTGTTGAAAAGCGCAGAATCATTAAGGGTGGGGGGTAAGGATAATTTGCTATAAAAAAGCATATTTTCGATATTGTTTGTTGACGACACTGTTTATATATATTTATTTATATAATTAGTATAAAATAAAAGGACATTTGAAGAATATTCTGTGAAATTTTCGTTAACAATTGTGCAGAAATAAGCCAGTGACAGCAAATATTCTCAGACGCCACAAAAAAAAAGTTACATTGCGGTGAACTGCATAACTCACCACTGGATAATCCGAAAAAAAATCCAAGAAGATTGTATTAGTTAATAAGTTTCTTGAGGTAACGCTGTCGCGTTTTTATTTTTATTTTTTTTATTTTCAATTTTTAGTCACACCTAGAAGACAAAATAGCGATTTTTCATTTAAAAAATTGGAACCTATATTATTGCAAAATGAATTAAAATGATGAAAAAAAACTCGTCAGCGTTACCTCAAGAAACTTATTAACTAATACAATCTTCTTGAAGTTTGTTTCTCGGATGATCCAATGATGAGTTATGCAGTTCACTGCAATTTTTTGGAGGTGTCTGCAAAGATGTGCTCTCAATGGCTCATTTCTGCATAATTGTTAATGACAATTTTACAGAATATTCTTCAAATGTCCTTTTATTATATACTTCTTACACAAATAAATACATATCAGCTGTGTCGTAAAAAAAAATTATCCTAAATATGCTTTTTTTCGTAGCGAAATAGCCTTACCCCCCCCCCCCGCTCTTGCCCTTAACACGTCTGGCCACCCTGGCCACTCGAAAAATGGGCATTATTTTTTAAAAGTCATAAACTCAACAGTATAAAACAATATATGTTAATTTTTTAACCTAAGGTAAGAGACAGCTTTGAAAATGCCTCAAATAAATTTTATTTTAAAGTATTATAGGACGAATATTATTGTAAGATGAATTTCCGTTTCAGGCAAACAACGAAAAAGCATCTTCGTTGACAGAATCATGAAGAAAAAAGTTTATTTTTCATGTTGCCAAGTAACGAAGTAACTTGGCTCGGATCAGTACAGTAAATACTGAAGCGAAGGAACGGATTTATAAATAAAAGGATCATTGTCGAATTTTTGTCAATACTTGTGGTTTTATTTATTTAACTCTTTAAAAGAATGCACAGCCGTCTCGGATTTTTTTATGCTACGATTCACATCCTACATTAATAACTGTTCAATAGCCGGGTAAGTAGGGAAAAATTGCCCTCGCATTTTTTCCAGCGAAATTTGGAGTGTATTCTGAGGTGTAAAAAAAACGAATTTTCTGAAAATGTCATCCCCGTCAGCGCAATGGTTTTAGAAAAATGAATTTTTTTTAAATATAAAAAAATTCCGGAAACGGTTCAGTGGATCGATTTGATTTTTTTTTGGTGCTTGTTCCAATCAAACGTGTTACGAAATAAAATTATAGAACATCTTGCGAAAGATTAAGGTTTAAAAAAATGTTCCTTCTTTTATTTTATTTTTACTATAATCCACTTGGGGTGCAATAACGAAATTTTTTTCATGTAATTTTTGAGCACCTTATTAGATTATATAATTTTTTCAAAATGATCGGTTTGGTACGTCACAGTGAAAAAAAAAGAAACACACTTTATTGATATATTTCCGTTATATATCTATATAACTAAAATATATCAACAAAGTGTGTTTCTTTTTTTTCACTGCGGCGTATCAAACCGATCGTTTTAAAAAAAATTATATAATCTAATAAGGTGCCCAAAGATTATATGAAAAAAATTTCATTATTGTACCCCAAGTGGATTATAGTAAAAAATAATAAAACAAGGAACATTATTTTTTTTCAAATCTTAATCTTTCGCAAAATGTTCTCTAATTGTATTTCGTGACACGTTTGATTGGAACAGCTACCAAAAAAAATCAAATCGATCCACTTAACCGTTTCCGGAATTTTTTATAATTAAAAAAAAATCATTCTTCTAAAACCATTGCGTTGACGGGGATGAAAGGCCATAGCCGGGTAAGTAGGGAAAAATTGCCCTCGCATGTTTTCCAGCGAAATTTGGAGTATATTCTGAGGTATAAAAAAAAAAACAAATTTTCTGAAAATTTCATTCTCGTCAACGCAATGGTTTTAGAAAAATGATTATTTTTGAATATAAAAAAATTCCGAAAACGTTTCAGTGGATCGATTTGATTTTTTTTGGTATTTGTTCCAATCAAACGTGTTACGAAATAAAATTATAGAACATCTTGCGAAAGATTCAGATTTGAAAAAAAATCATGTTCCTTGTTTTATTATTTATTACTATAATCCACTTGGGGTACAATAACGAAATTTTTTCATATAATCTTTGGACACCTTGTGAAATTGTATAATTTTTTCAAAATGATCGGTTTGGTACGCCACAGTGAAAAAAAAGAAACACACTGTATTGATATATTTTGTTATATGTATTGATATATTTTAGTTATTTATCGATATAACTAAAATATATCAATACAGTGTATTTCTTTTTTTTTCACTGTGGCGTACCAAACTGATCATTTTGAAAAAATTATATAATCTCACAAGGTGCCCAAAGATTATATGAAAAAAATCCATGTCGGATATATTTATTTTTCATTAATGTGACACATCGTCTACTATATATGAAAAAATTGAATCATCGTATAACATGAATACGCTGTGTTGAAAAGCGCAGAATCTTGAGGGGGGGGGGGGGGTAAGGATCATTTGCTATAAAAAAGAATACTATCGATTTTTTTTTTTGACGACACTGTTTATATATGTTTATTTATATCATTAGTATAAAATAAAAGGACATTTGAAGAATATTCTGTGAAATTTTCGTTAATAATTGTGCAGAAATGAGCCAGTGTCAGCAAATCTTCTCCGACGCCACAAAAAAAAGTTACATTGCGGTGAACTGCATAACTCACCACTGGATCATCCGAAAAAAAATCCAAGAAGAATGTATTAGTTAATAAATTTCTTGAGCTAACGCTGTCGCGTTTTTATTTTTATTTTTTTTGTTTTCAATTTTTAGTCACACGTAGAAGACAAAATAGCGATTTTTCATTTAAAACATTGGAACCTTTATTATTGCAAAATGAATTAAAATGATGAAAAAAATCTCGAGAGCGTTACCTCAAGAAACTTATTAACCGAAACAATCTTCTTGGATTTTTTTCTTGGATGATCCAATGATGAGTTATGCAGTTCACTGCAATTTTTTGGAGGTGTCTGCAAAGATGTGCTGTCACTGGCTTATTTCTGCACAATTGTTAACGAAAATTTCACAGAATATTCTTCAAATGTCCTTTTATTTTATACTAATTATATAAATAAATATATATAAACAGTGTCGTCAACAAACAATATCGAAAATATGCTTTTTTATAGCAAATTATCCTTACCCCCCACCCTTAATGATTCTGCGCTTTTCAACACAGCGTATTCATGTTATACGATGATTCAATTTTTTCATATATAGTAGACGATACGTCACACATTAATGAAAAATAAATATATCCGACATGCACTATTCTGAGGCATTAAGTGTTTGAACAACATGGATAATAATAATGTGGACGTTTAAATCTGTAATGAAAGGAATCGTTTTATGATATTAATTTCTTGTAAATACATATGATTTTTTCATCGATATTTTTGATGATTAAAAAGTTGATTATAAAATGTAGACTTTGCACAATGATTTTTAAGAATAAATCAAGAGCCACAAGAAATGAAATTCAGAACAAAATTAAACATCCTCTTGAAGATTATAATCCTATATTCAACGGCAACGAAAATCTGTCCAACTGTACGAGGCCACCAGTTTTTCTTTCACACGATTATTATATGAGTTTTCAGTTCTCTTAGTATTGCTTATCGTTACTCTCAAGTACTCAAAAATGACGCTTTTTTCCGCGAATTATGGAAGAATTAAAATTTTAGGAGACTACATATATGTTCGTGGCATTATTAAGGAATAAAGCTATAGAAAAATGCCGCTCGTGAAATTTCCATTCAAAATCAGTCGATAAACTAGAAAACTGACAAAGCGGGTAGTCGGTACATGTGAAAACATTTTGCTTGTATATTTCTCGTTCCCGGGTATGGGTGATTCGGAAAAAGTACAGTCGCTAGGAAATGGAAGTTGAGCACGCAGCACGTGGCGAGTTGAGACACGGTGCGAGTTGAAACGGTAGCAAAAAATGCCCGGCCCGAATCTGAAGAGTGGGGTTACGCGAGCGTCGGGGAAACGGCGGGCTGCTACGGTGTCCACTTGGGTCTGTGGCGAGTTGCCCGCTTTGGCAAGTTGAACAGACGGCGAGTTGAAGTGGCGACTTGACACAGAGGCGACTTGCACGGTGCAGAGTTGACACCCCGCCGCACGGAGATGCGCGGTAGTAACCGCTCATTTTTCGACGATCTAGGCTAATTTCACAAAACCGCGCAAACGACTCACCACGCGGTACAAGATTCAAAGAAAACAATGATAGCGTCTACTTGACCGCGCAGTCCTTGTCATGTGAACGCCAACATTGTTCTGCTTGAATGTTGTACCGTGCGCTGAGCCCTTCGCACGGAACTGCGCGGTCTCGTGAACTTGTCTAATAATCTGGTGTTCAAAGAATTGATAAATCTGATCGTTTCCCTTTCGTAGATTTTCCATGTTTTCCTATTTTTTGCAATACTTTGCAATTTTCATTTACGCGTTCTTGCTTTTGACTTTCTGCAGCACCCCCCCCCCCGCCACCCCCTAACCCTATTCAGTCTCACCCTTTTCCTTTTGTAGATTGTAATCCTTCCTTCATTTTCTGCACGAGTTTTTCTCTTTTATTCACGCGCGCTTGCTTTTGACCTTTTACGCACTTCTATCTTCTTTTATCTTTCATTCCTTTAATACTTTATATTCTCTGTCGTTTATCCAACCCATTGTACATTCTTTTATTTCCCACCAGGTCTTTTGTTTTCTCTTATTTGCTTTTTGAGTTTTATTCGCGTTCTACATGTTTCCCACCTTTTTCTTGCTCGCATTATTTGCATTTATATTGATACTTTTCTTCTCATTTTCTGACCCTTCCGCCCGCTTTATTATATTTCTTATACACTAGGCAAAAGAATTAAAGGATATTGAAAAAGTCCGCCAATTTTAGGGTCATTTTCAAATAACTGTAACTCCTCGAAAAATGGTCGTACAGCAAAATAAAAAAAAAAAGCAAATTGAAGGTGTGAATCTCTAGTTTTGAGATCTTGAGTTCAAACATTTTTCGCATCAGCCAATTTTTAGTAGCCATCAAGAAACCAAACAAAAAAAATTACCAAATTTTTGTTTATCTTTCACAGTCTGCACGGACTTTAATACATTTTTTTAAATGATCGGATTAAAAGGATCGCTGGATTCTTCCCCTTTAATTTGAGCGGTGGGAGAGCTCTGTACGATTTTTTCTCGCTGAGTTATCGATGTTCAAAGCAAAGATGACACTATTGACTTTGATGACTGATTACTCAGAGACTAATGGTCGCACAGAAAAAAACCAGAGGGTTTTGGAAACTTTGAAGTAAATATAAAAATAATAAGAATACGTACTTTAAACGAAAGGCAAATTTGCGCGACAACCGCTTCTTTTGCTGTCGACCCATTATTGTTTTATTTCGCAGTATGACTAAAAGGTCCACAAATTACGATATCACAATTCACAAATCACAAAATCACAGTCCGATATGAAATTATTTTTCTAACATTGGGACATAAATTTGCTTCGCAGTCACGAAACACATGCTCGCATGTAAATCCCGACGACCCGTTGAAGCTCGCGTAAACAAAGCTAACACGCGGTATACAGACCATAGATTAGTAGGGAGATGTACAACGTTCCCCTTTTCGGCGTGCCTCGGAAATGGCGCTAAATAGCGGCGGCGAGTTTGCGAATATAATGTTGTGATCATCGGCTCTGTCGAGGTTGCAGATTCCCTTGTAGCCGCGCGAGTCGTGATCACCACTCATGTCGGCATCGCAGTCAGCGTGAACACGAATGGGTAGCTCGGTGGGGGAGAAGTCTCCGTCCCTCGCAAATCGTGCTTACTCGACAGGCGAACGGAGCGAGGTTTTCTGTCCGATCAAGTTCGACATATATGTGTGGCCGTACTGCGGATTGTAATATGCATTAAATGAACTTCAACGAGAATAGGCAGAAAATTATGAAGCAACTCGTCCACTTCTTTGATGTTCGCTGTTTCGGTGTTCGCTATTTTGGACCATCGCTCGTTTACCGATCTAAGATCTATACATTCGAAGTTTGTATCCTCGATATATGGCTTTTTGCTATAGACGGTATTACCAATATTAGATACTCACTTCTTTCTATTTCGGAGATATGAATGTTCGAGATTGTACGTGTTTCATTAAAAAAACAATCCATTTAAAAAACCCTTTTTCGATCTTCACAGGCACATTTGTGCCTGCCAAGATCTTTCTTCTGGTGCAATACGCTTGCGATGGATCTTATGGTCTTGAAGTTTTCTTTTTTTGAACGCAACGAAAATTTGTTTTCGTATTATTATTTTCTCATTTAAGGGGCTATACCAATGTGACACTTTAAAAAATCGATTTTTTTGCCTTTTTCAACAGTTTATACTTTCAAAAATATCCTGTAAAAATTTCAAGGCCGTATCTCAAATCATTTTATCTTGCAAAAATCGATAGTTAAATCTTTAAACGCGTTTTTCTCGAAATGAGATTTTTCAAATTTGCTGACGTTGTAACTCAAAGAGCAATTATCCGATTGACTTGAAATTTGTACTGAGTACTCTTGAATATATTAACTCTACAATGACGTAGGATATTTTTGATTGGATGAAAATTGACGATTTGGGATTGAAAAAAACGACCATTTTATAGGCAAGAAAACAGACTTTTTTCATAACTACGCCATTTTGTTAGGTTTTGATATTTTTTGAAAATCCTACGTCATTGTACAGGAAATACCTTCCAGTTTAACGACTTTTTTCCTTTTTCGGTTTCAGCTACTCAATCGGCCGGAATCATGTCAGCAGTGGAGGAACTTTTTTTTTGGCGCCTCCGAAGGCAGCACATCAGTCGCTTGGATCTCAATATTTTTCTATGAAAAAATTATGTAATATAGGTCAAATATAGCCAAATATATTCTTAATTTTTCGAAACATTTAATTGAGAACTTTTGTTCCAAAAAATTCCCCAAAATCACCCAAATTTTCAGCGTTCACACTGGTATAGCCCCTTAATTCTTTTTACAATTTTTTTTCATATTCAAATTTTAGAATAATAAATTCTACAAAATCAAACCCGAAAAACAATGAAAATGAGGGAAAGACAATAGAAAACGATATTTCGTTGCATTTGTACGATGCAAACTTCAAGACCATACGATCTTACACACACGTGCGGATGAAGATCTTCTGTATGTTTTCTTTCCAAACTACAGCTTGCTCTGCAATGTCCCCACGAAGATCTAGCTGCGAAGCACAAGTACATCGCATAACGTATGTACCTGTGCTTCGCAGAGAGCAAGCTGCGAGAGAGCGACCGGTCATAGATGCATGGGTTCCTGAGATCTTCGTGGAAGATCGTCGCAAGCACATCAAATAGGAAACTGTGGTTCGCAAAGAGCCATGGATGCAATATCATTGCAAGCTCATTTGTATCCCTTCGTGCCTGCGAAGATTTTCTTTTCGGTGCAATATGCCTGTGACAATCCAGCAGAAAGATGCCTGCGAAGATCTTGTGTCTCTTTGCGAACTCTGTGATATGCCTGTAAAAATCTTACTGCGAAGCACAAGTACATTGCACAGTGCATGAATACACGTCACAGTTTCATGCGTTATGCCATATACTTGGGCTTTGCAGTAAGATTTTCGCACGTACAACTTTGTGGAAGACCATAGCAGCCATACTGCATCGGAAGGAAAATCGTCGCAAGACAAAGCGATATAAGTGTACCTGCGATGATATTGCCTCCGTTGCTTTGTACAAGCCAAACCTTATGCAATGGACCTGCAAGGATTCTACTGCGAAGCACAAGTACATTGTATTGTGCATGATACTGTGCTTCGTAGAGAGCAAGCTTGGTCTCTTGCAGCAAATTTTATGCTGCAAGAGCTACGCTGATGTGCATATGCACAGGGCCAATGCAGGCTTTTTTGTACTAGAACACGTTTTCACTTACCTCGAATTACTGCAACATTCTTCACCTTATGAGATTTGTTGCCCTGAGCTCCGACGTAACTCCGAATGACAGCGTCGGTGATTCTTCCATGTTCCTCCGCAGCCCTTCGCCGATGGAATGCGCTTCTTTTCCTTCCCATCATCATCATTAGGTTCGGTGGCATCAACACAAATAACACACAGAAACTGAAAAAAGTTATAATTTATTGCTCAAAGTTTTCTCACTCGCAGTACTCCGGAGAAAGTATATCTTAACCTCACATTCGTTTGTGAGATTTCGCACATACTTTATCGCGAGTAGAGCTACCGGTAAAAAAACGTAAACAATAAGAATAAATAAAAAGACGGAAAGAACAAATAGATCTAAAGGCAATTCCACGAAATAATTCTCCGAAAAACAGAAAGAGGAAAATGAGTACATACCTCCACGTCGCTCGCAGTTCACCCGGTAAATGGGACGAGAAAAATATTTTTTTTTGTAATATCGTCGCACCTAAAACAACACGAAGTTTGTTTTTGGCACTGTCCTTTTTTGAAGAAGAAAAATTGGATTTTTGAGCCAGTTCGCACATGGCCAAATATGAACTGTCAAAATCTCGATGCACGCCATTCGACGATGGAGACCTCCCCGGAATTCGCCGGTACTAATTTCCACAAATATAGGGCCAGATTTCCTCGGAATCGTAAACAATTACCTACTATTTGTGGATTTCCACGGTTTTCCTGAAATATGCGAAGAAATGAAATGATTCAGGTGCCAAAATGCGTGTTTTTAACGTGGCCACACAGCTCTTCTTCTCTCCAAGTCGTGGCGTTAGCCAAACTTTTTATTTTCCATCATTTCCATCACGAGTTTAACATGGTAATGCAATCTATTTTATTTTTCTTCGATTCAAGCAATTTAATGAGAAGACAGCCGTTCGTCAATCAATTTGACATTCCCGAGTCAAAATTTTTAGCCTCCTCTGAACCCTCGCAGGACCCATTTCTTTTGTAATACATAAGCCGCCAGCCTCCGTTGAACCTACGAAACCTCATTTTTCGAGTTCAGTGCCATGAAGAGACCTCCTCTTGGTCGAGGGTAGCCCCTGCTAGACCTCTCAAACCTTCTCTCGACCCCCAGTTTCAGTGAAACGTGCAGAGCACAGGCCTCCTTAACCTGCTTTCAATCTCAAACTGTTGCCTCGACCCCACCTAACCTGCTTTCGGCCCAAATTCGATATCTCCTCCATCATCATTCCATTGTGGCCTGATCGGTAACCCGTTCGATGACGAAAATAATACGAAATTAATAAAAATACATCGTCCCCTTATCAAATTATTAGTGCAATATGAATATGCGAAAACAATCAAATTTGCTCAATATCGATTTATTATTATTTTACAGGCAATTCATAAAAGAATGCTTGTATATACAGTCTTACTCCAATTCTATCGGATTAATGGGCATTTCCTGTGAGAAAAAATCTCACAGGAAAATTCTAAAAAAATACCAGTCTATCCAGTATAAGCTTACGCGACGTTTTTCGTCCTTGACATTTCTTCTTAAACCCTCTAGTTCTTGAGTTACATTGCATTATCTAGAATTAGTCTTTTTTAGCAACAAATGAAATAACATTGCGAAAAAAATCGTACAAAACTTTATAAAAAACGCAAATGGAGTTCCTGCTACCCCGTTCAAGTTTATCATGGATAAACGTAACAATTTTTTTTTGCATAAGTCATCCGCCCAATTCTCGGTAGTCGAAAAAAAGCCGAAAATCAGTCACGTATAAAAGTGCGTACCGGGTCGAAAAGAAAATTATAAAAAAATATTTCAGAAAAGCAATATACAGCTGAATTTATTCCCGTCAAAACGCCGTTCGGTAAATTTGGTTATCTTTTTTTTACGAAGCTATGTGACTTTTAGTGCAGCAAGAAATATCGACTGGTGTATCCAAACATATAAGCGACGGTATATATTATATAATACTTTATATATATATATTATACTCGAAATATGTGGTTGCATTAATATATTCGAATATACACTACCAGTCAAAAGTATTCGGACACTCCAGATAACTGCAAAACTGAATATCACTTTGGATCATTGCAACCTTATGGTAGAATAATAATTATTTTACGAAGATACTATAAAGCTCTGTATAATTACTTAATTATATAGATCTTTATAGTATCTTCGTGAAATAATAAATGAAATGAATTATATTACTCTAACATTATTTGGCAATTATCCAGCGCTAAAAAGTTTTACGATTATGTGGAGGGTCCGAAAACTTTTGGCTGGCAGTGTAGATCTAAATAACATATAATGTTGATATCTATATGGAACGTTAGGGTGTTAATTATAGTCTATTTCATGTTCTAAAGGATTGAAATTGTCGGTTTAGAATTCAACCTCATTCGATTTTTTCTTTTTGTTTTTGTTCGTTTTGTTTTTTTGTTTATTCAATAATGAGTTGATAAATGGCGACGGCCGATTACCGTCGATTTTAAATAAAATGTTTGATTTTTCTTTGTTTTCATTTTTAGCACGTCGGAAATTTAAAAAATATTTCCACGTGTATGTATGAAGCTTATTTTTATTTTTTTCCGCTCAATATTATGATATTAACTAACCGCGTCTATTTGATTCTTTTTTATTTGAACTAACTAGATTTTTCATAGAACCTAATTTTTCCTATTGCATTCCATTATTAAAATTATTGATTTCAAAAATGTTTATTTACAGAAAATCAATCTATTTAATATCGTCCAATAACTACATATTTTATTTGATCCTAATAAATCTGTGATTCGGTTTCATCAGTTCAACATTTTCATCTGTTCAAAAAAACAATTTAGTTAAGTTCACTTAATGGATCTAGTTTTTTTTTAAATTTACCTTAAATAGAATTTTCGTAGAGTTAACCATTTTTCTATTTGATTGACCTAATGGTCCATCTTTATTGCAACACTCATATCAAAGGAGCGGGGGGTAGAGAAGGTGGAGAGAGAGGAATTTTATATATATATATGGAGTATATATATATGTGTGTTTGTTTGAAAAATCTATAGCATGTTATTCGATGAAACTCTCTAATTATCACAATTATATTAACTAATTCATATAGCTTATGTGATACAACAAATAGTTAGAGGTATTCATTTGGTCTCTTATGCCATATCAGCGGCCAAAATGTTATAAGCACTCGGTAGCATAGGGGCAGCGGAGCGTAGCTATGAGTAGGTAGGATAGGGCAAATATTTTCTTCGAAAAAAATCATTTCTAAAGGCCAGGGAATGACGAATTACGATGAAAAATCCTTGTGGTAAAGCTCTCAATTAAGGAGTTCATTTTATTTTCGATTTATGAAATATTTTATGCATATAGTACACTCAGCTTTACAGGGTACATTGTAAGCAAATAAAGATTAATTTGAATCTCATCTTTATTAATATATATATAAATATCTTTGAAAGAAATATGATCGTAGTAGGCTGTGAGACAAAACCAATTTTATTTAAATAGATTCTATATAAATTAATTTTTTTGTTTAGTAGTGTACAGTAGGCCGTAAGGGGGGGCAGTAGGTTCTGCGCGAGCGCTCGAAGTAGGCCGACCTGAGGTTCCGTAGGTTCAATTGTGAACCTCACTGACCTCCTTTGAGTCAAAAAGTCTACTTTTTGCCATGCCGGAGGTTCATCGGAGGCTCTAACGCATGGTACTTTCAAACATTGTACTCTCCTTTAGATACCCAATAATCCGCTCACGCCGATTTCTGCTCGCCTTCATTTTGTGGGTTGAACGCGGCTCGAAAATTTCGACTCGGGTTGTCTGGTAAAATTTCAAGAGATTCTGAAGAGCCGTTTAGGAAATCCGTGGGTATCTACTATCGCGATCTGCCATCCCGACCGCGATGGGGTACCATGTCCTCTTAATTTTCCGAAACATTTAATTGAGTATTTTTCTTCCAAAAAATTCCCGAAAATCACCCAAATTTTCAGCGTTCACACTGGTATAGCCCCTTAATACAAGTATTCGTAACTTATTTATATATTCATTTGATATTGAAAACTTCCTAAATTATGTGTGTATGGACTCAGTTATAAAACATAATTAAACGAAGAAAGGCAGTATAGTATAGTATAGTATTTATTCCAGGTATACCCGTCAGGGGTTTTTACACAGAAGTACATTTGATGTCTTTATCAATATCTCCTTACGGCCATGTGTCACACCGACCGAGCGGCCATGAGTTCGAGAGAGACGGCTGATTTACAGATTCCCAGTGTTCTCCTAAATGGTTGATTTTTTTGAGAAAAGAAAAGAAACACCTTCCGCTATGTTGAACGACGAACAACGTCTTTTTCTTCGTTTGCTCGAAATGTGATCCGTCTGAGGGAGAATTTGGCAGTGGGATTTTTACCGACCGGACATGTGAGCCATGTCCTTAAAACTAATCTTACATTACTAATTCCTCTCTAGCCTAAATATGTTTAAAAATACCTATATACATTCTGTTTTTTTTCTTCTTCAAAGAAAAGCAGTATTAATGTATGCATTAGAAAATTTAATTATTTAATTGTTAACGATTAGTTATCAATTGATTATTATGCACTAATTGATTCATTATTAAGTATCGATTGATTTAGTATTACTGATATTAATATTTGTCAATATTAATGCGTACATGCAAAAGACATATATTTTCGTAGATTAAAAATCTTTGCATTGTACGAACATCTCACTCTCTCTCTCTCTCTCTCTCTCTCTCTCTCTCCCCTTCATTGTCTATATAACTTCCCCTTATTCGTGGCTGCTCGAAGTATTGACTCTCACACACACATACATATCCACACACACGCACTCTCACGTGCGTAGAGAGATCACGGGAAACGTCGGTGCCCCCGCCGCGTCCCTTCTATAATGTATTCAAACGATTAAGTGCATAAGAAACGAGATTGCGGTTGTCGATCGACATCAGCGGGAACGATCAATCGATCGGAAATGCGATCGCGAATTGAGCCCTCGCATCACGGGGGCTGCAGGCTTCGGGCACGTCACCTGAAACAATTATTACTCCGATCAATGCATATACGCGAACGTGCAACCGTTTCGTCGGTGCATTATTGGATTCACTCGATTAAGGTCGAGTGAGCCCACACACACACGCACACACACACACACGCGCGCGCGCACGCACGCACGCACGCACGCACATATGTCATGTACTAGCTAAGAATGCCTGGGCCGTCGATTACTTGTACAGTGGAATGAGCAAAATCGAAAGGGAAGAAAAAATCGTCTCTCTCAAGCGTCAACGTCAATGACTGCATTTGCGGGAGCACCAACACTCATGTACTCGCGATTGTTGCATCGCCGCAGAATTCATCGATCCGAGTAATGGGCGGAAGTAATGTCGGTTAAGCACGTATCCTGGTGTGTGCGTCAAAGTTCTCTTTCTTTGCAATGTTAAAAAAGTATATTTGATTTAAGGGAGGACACCACTATAACAGGTCGAAAAAGGTCGTTTTTCCGATTTTTTTATTACTAGATTATTCATTTGGGATTTGGAGCAAAGGATTTTTTTTCAGCATACATTGAACTTATTCCGCGTAATTTTTTGTTCAAAAAATAGAACATTAACAACGTTGTTAAGGTATAATAAAACATCTGTTTAACAAATATGGTCCAACGACCGGATCAATAACTTGACAACGGTTGTTCTGAGAAATAAAAATAAAAAGGTTTTATAGTCTACATAAATGTTGTTCTAGATGTACGTAGCGGTGGTTCGAAAAAAAATTCATGAAATGGTGCGTGTTAAAAAAAGTGTAATTTTGGAGACATTTTTACTTGTGTTCGGGGGCTTGAAACATACTAAAGTACAACAAAAAAAATCTGCTACGTACAACGATAGTTACTGCAATTACGGAAATTTTGGTTGAACATTTTACGGAAATTGCGAGTCGAACAATTATAGCTAGAGTTATGATTCCGGCCTGGTCGAGAAAAATCGTTTCGAGAAAAACGCGATCGAAAATTTTATTGTAGGTAAATCGTAGCGCTACCTGGTCGCACTAAAGCGTCTGCAACTAGATCATTTGTCAATATTTTGACTTGAATTATTGTTCACATATTCTTGAATATGTGTACGTTGAAAAAATGCAACAAATACATTGATTAGTTGATCCGTCACAGTGCTATTCCACCTTAACTGGTATCTGTTTGAATCATGTAATTTTTTTACGGCTCATAATCTACTGGAATTCTATTCGTTTTAAATATGTTTTTTCACTTGTTGCGAACATTCTGATGATTGAAACGTGAACATTTGATTCATTTGATTCTTTGATTCATTTTGAACATTTTTTATTTGAACATATAAGAGATATATTAGAATAAAAAAACATCTTTACATGTAGTAAAAGTGTTCTATATATAATGTTATTGCGAACGAATAGACAATGGCATTTTAATTAATAGTATATTGATTCGCAACCAGCAAATTTACCATATTTTCTCGTATACAATACATATTTATCCGTGTTGTTAACAATCCTAAATGGTAAAAAATTATAATAAATATTTTTTATTAGCACCATTTCGGTACACACGACAGGATATTCCTCTTGCGTTGCTATCACAAGATGTGTAATTCCCGTGTCTTTCGGAATACACTTGGCCTGGCGCGAGCGACCATGCGCAAAATTCGTGGTGCGTCGATACGTTTCGAGGACTCCATTGTATGATCGCTCGGAGTGCACAGGGCTTCCGAGAGAAGCCTCGGGCTCTGCGCCACACTCCTGCCACGGAGGAGTACTACTACGTCTATCAACTTGCTAGTGAATTCAAATGAAATAATCCACATAGACCCGGTTTAGCCTATGCGACAAAATATTCATTGAATAAATAATATCAAATACCAAAATGATTAGAGGCATAACATGTTTTTGATTATTCGACGGTATTGAATAAATCTACATTCAAATAAATAACTATATTGAAAATGAATATCTGCAATGGTAGAATCAAATGGACAAAACTTTGATCTTACGAACATTTTTGTTAACGCAAATAAAAAAGAATGCCACAAATGTATGGGAACGCTTTAACGCGTTCAGTTGATTGATATAAATACTTTTCATCACTGGAACAACAAATTATTTTCGATCGTTACGTTACGTACTACAACTAAATCAAAATGTATTATTCCCACCAACCGCGATAGTAAATTTTGACATAACTTTCGAATTTTCACCCCTGTGCGAGCGACGCATATCGTTGCTCCGTAGACGACCGCATGACGCACTCCTTACCGATGTTCGAATTACCACCCGTTCACTGCGCTCTCGAATACAAATGAAGCGCGAAAACGCATCGAATGAATTATACACAGCGAGAGAAAGAAATCTCCCAACAAGATATCATTATAATCGGACACACATGCGCGCATGCATAAACCGCGTATGAATGCTATTTGTTCCTCCTTGTCGTTCGTATTATCATTTATTTATCCACTCATTTTCGAATTTCCCTCGAACACGATAAATAGAGCAAGACGGATTACGCGAACGAATGCATGAAATATTAAACACCTTTTCGCATTTAGTCTCTCTCCCTCTCTCTCTTTCTCTCTCTCTCTCTCTCTCTCTCTCTCTCTCTCTCTCTTCGCTATTTATACGTAGCAAATGCACCAACAGTTCGAGTTCAACATATACGCTCATCACCGAAGAGATCGTATTATATATGTATATTCCGACAATACAATTCAAAACGATGATGTGCATATACAAGCACACCGAATGTTCGAAATTCGAATGAAATATCTCCGGTATCTACAAAAAGAGAATAAATAGAATCGGATTCGAGAGGCCCCGAAAAAGAAGCAAAAAAAATATATATTCGTACGTGTATATATATATAAATGAGAGGGGAGGTCGATGGCCTCGGTGCATATAATTTTAAGGGCTTTACATCGTTTATATATACAGAGTGATTCACAACTATCAGGGTTCCTTTTCATTCCTAAAATGTGTGTCATTTCGAGCGAAGTGCTTTTTTTTAAATGTCACGCGACACAAATTGCCCAAGACATTCGCGTTTAAAGTCTGACGCTGAGTAAAAAATTGCACAGGGTTGCTCACGCGCGATTTTTTTGCCTTTCAAGTATTAAATAATAAACGAAAATTATTGAATCATATTATCGATTCGCAAAGCGAGTCCCTGTGTTCGATATTTTGTAGCGAAAAAAACTCCATTTAGCCGACTAAACGGGGACTCGAAGCTGCGCTTGATCTGGCTGGCACGTTCCGTGGCTGACCAACTACTGTGCCATTCTTTACTTTTGGACTTTGAACGCGAATATCTTGGCCAATTTTTGTTGCCCGACATTTAAAAAAGAAAGCACTTTCCTCGCGATGACACATCCTATATGCGGACCAAGGGAACCCCTAATCGTTGTGAATCACCCTGTATATATATATGTATATAAATGTGTGTTGGCGCGCGCGCGCGCGCGCGTGTGTGTGTGTGGGGGTGGGGGGGGATGGATGGATGAGAATGAGATGAATTATTTCCATGACAGGTCCATATAGCCCATATGAATGTGTGTGTGTGTGTGTGTGTGTGTGTGTGTGTGTGTGGGTGTGGGTGTGTGCATGCGTGCGTGCGTGCGTGCGTGTACGTGGGCGTCCATGCTTGCGCGCACGCAGGTATGTGTGCGTGTACGAGGGAATGTACGTTAAAGCGAGCTAATTCGTATACAAACGCTCTCGCATCAGTGTCCATAGAAAAAGAGAGACGGTGAGAGAGTCGAGGGATGGAGAGAGAGAGAAAGAGAGAGGAGATCTGAAATGCACAGCTCGCGCCTCCAATGAAATGTATAATATATATCTTCTTCGCTTATTCACGCGTTATACGTTATTCATGACCGAAAATTTTTACAATTTGATTGCCCGAAGCATCACTCGAATGGAGATGTGAAAAGAAAAAAAACAGTGTGATGGAAATAAGCACTCGATTGAAATGCTAATTGAAGGATATAATGGTGGCATGATTTTTGTTTGGCTATCGAAGTCTTTGTGAAAACGTCGTGAAATGAATGAACGATAACGAATTCAAAATTGTTTATGGAAATGGACGGAAGCGGACAGTTCTTTTTTAATGCCAATGTTCCGGGGAGATATTTTTCATTTTGCAGGAGAATTGTGTGCCAGAAAATGTATGGGGAAAGACCTCGGAGAACTAGTTACTAGTGATAAAAGGGTCATTAAAAAAAAAATTCTCCTCTCCAAATAATTGCGCACAAATGTTTTACTCCAGTTGCATGATGTAATATTTCTTTGGTATTAATTATCGCCAAATTACTAGTGGCGAAGGAAATATTTTTTGAAGAAAAAAAAGATTGAGAAACAAAACATTTTTTCGCCTCTCCAAAAATATGGCGCACAATTATTTACTCCAATTGTTTTCTTGGTACTGAAAAATTCTTTAATTGATTTATAAAGCAACGATAAATAATGTTGAAAATAAGTAACGAAATTAGGCAGGTTTGAGGCTAGTTGTATATTTAATCGGCCCCTCTTATATTGCCTCCTACATCATTCACACGGAGGAAAATTAACGCAGTCGTTGAGTTATTACTTCCATGACAAATTTGCGGCGAACGAGGTGAAAAGCGCGTCCAGCTATACAACAATATACCGGAGACTACAGCGAGCGCGTAAATCCATGAAACCCGCGCGAGTTTTAACGAAGCCAATAATTTTGCAGCATGGACCGCACGTATTTTCCCACAGAATCCATAAATTGAGTGCGATATCTCAAGCAGCTTTCTAATGCGAAATGAGTTTGTTCGGGGTTCGGCTCGGCACCGCACGTATTTTCGCACAGAAACTACGTTCGGAAAATAAATTCAGTGGCGTATCCCATGCAGCTTTCTGACGCGAGAGTACACACGAGTCGATCGGTAAAGAAAACGATTGAGAGTTCGCCGATTTTTTTTTACTGAAAAACTATTCGGCATCCAACTGCTTGAAGTTTTTACCCTCGTCTTCTGATTGGGTGAAGAAAAACCTTGTTTTACCCAATCGTCATTATTTTGGAACACGAATAAGCGAATGCATCGCGAAAAAATTGGAATTAAAGTACGTTAGAAAATCATTTTTGCTCGGACCGATTGCAAATCGAAGGGAATGTCGACCTGGCCACGTCGAAGGCACAACTTTACCACTCGAATCATTGCACTCTCGGAAAAAATAGCTAAGAACAATGAACAATTATAATGTACGTAATTGTTGATAAATGCGAAAAATTGTATGTGTCGCTCACTCGCATAAACCATTTGATAGAAAAATAAATAAGGGTATTTTGCGATTAAATAATCGAGGCGAGAATTTTTTGCTTTGACGAAAATGTTTCTTATTGAGGGGTTCATCTTGAAAATACAAAAATACATTTTTTTGCCTGATTTTGTAACCTACGGTTAGCAGCGTAGATTCGCGGATTTAGCAGTAAAATCGAGTAATTTAGAGTTTCTAAAATGCGAAGTTGGCAATCACAGCAGCCATTGTGCCTAATTAGTATTTCAGTAACGTTGATCCGCCGATTTTGTAGCAAAATTGAACCGTGCGATCTCGCTTGCAATATTCATCGGGTACGTGGGAAATTCACGCATGACTAGATAAATGAATAATTATGCAAACGACGACGAATAACAGATTTTACAATAGTATTCATTATCGTGGATATACACCGAATGAAATCTTGCCGAGTGATATTTGCCATCTGTTTTTCATTATTAAATAATACTTCGATCGAAGCGCGTTAATAATCGAATCGATTCACGAATGCCCTCTTTTATAGATCGTATGAAATAATAATCATCCTCAAAAAAGCATAAGTCACAAGAAATTTAATGATTTTTGAGAAGGTTTTTTCTTTTCTACTTTTTTTTACTATTGCTGATCGAACGCATGAACAAATACACAGAAACGTACATATGCAAATTTGTATGTTCCATGAATATGTAAAGATTCATGTGAACCTGTCACTGATATTGCAGACGTTATTGAACCGATTAATGAATGCGGAGCCCTTGTCTGCTGTTGAACCGATGGGATACCGAGAGATACATACGTGCCCCCCGGACGAACGTCACGAATATACTTAACGGGTCTGCATAAGTTTCGAGCCCGAAAAACAAATCGATTTTCAAAAGTTTTTCCCGATCGTCGAGACTATTGGGATTACGAGGTCGCGATTTCACACACAATTGATGCACAGTCTTGCCAAGTTTCAGTTGTTTTTTCATTTAAAAATATTCATGAAAAAGGTAGCTATAATTATTTGAACAAAGTGCCAGGGGTTGTCTTGAAATATTAAAAGCAAGGTTTGTGCAAAATTTCAGCTCGATATTTTTAGTATAATATTAAAACTTTCATACGGCCAATTGCTTTTTTTTTTAATTGGAAAATTACGAAAACGGCAGGCCGTAGTAAAAAAATGTTCGATTTTCGCCGAAAAAAAAAAAACAATTTCAATCATTTGTTATCAACAAATGAAATGGATAAACATATGAAATAATCATCCGCCCATACGATAGAAAATGTTATGTATTATGCTCCGTCCGAATTTGAAGTGAATCGGAAGAATAGATTTTGCGATACGACTTACGCCGTTTCATAGAACAATTTCGGTCGTGCAGATTTAGGCGCAGGTGCAACTGAGCCAATTTGCCCTGGAATGACAATTTATCGAATTCCTTCATCAATAGAATCGATGATTAAAATAACTATTAATTTTTTTTTCTCTTTTGTTTAGCAAAACCTTTCTGCTTCCTGCATGACTTCAAAATTGCACAGTCGAAAAAATACCACCACCACAAGCGACTATTGTTGTTTTTTCCGTTACTAGAAGCAGACTACAGCCAGTGGTTTTTTTTCCAATGTAACGCCGTGGAACGCTCTCACAATCAAACACGAGCGAATTGCAAAAAGCAAAGTAAAAAACGACTCTTCTCCTCTATGTATCAAGACCACCGAGTCTTTCATTTTTTGTTTCCTTTGTCGCAAATCCCGCCGAGTCCCAAGCCAAATTTACGAGAACGCGACACGGATATAAAAAGAAGAAAAAAACTCGCAAAATAGACAATTTCGTAAGTGTAACGAGGAGCATCCGCAGTTATATACGTGCGATGAAAAATGGAGCACCGCGTGACATATTGCACGTATATACGCGATGATTGTCATTCGAGTACGGAGCACGTGTCCCAGAAAAATTTAGAATGCGGCAAACGAGAGCACGAAGGAGATGAGCACAAAGAGGAAAAGAGAAGACGAAAAAAAGAAAGGGGGTAAGAAAGACAAAGAGAGAGAGAGAGAGAGAGAGAGAGAGAGAGAGAGAGAGAGAGAGAGAGAGAGAGAGAGAGAGAGAGAGAGAGAGAGAGAGAGAAATACAGACAGGCAGAAACCGACAAAGAGACAGAAAGAGAAAAAAGGCAGTGAGAGAGAGGAGTTTGGAGACGAGGTTTGATCGGATATTACGCTCGGGAACTGACCCACATCACTTTTACAGCTCAAGTCTTTGGTTAGGTTACACATATGGCTAAATATGGGACATTTCAAGTTGATTCCGCATGGCGGCAGTCGTTGCATCCCGTTCTAGCTACGGCAAAGACTTCAAGTTCTTTTTTTTAATATTTCGTTACCTATAAATATCTCCAAACATATATAAATCCTATGTAAAAGTCATCGCTGATTTAAAAAATTCCAATCGCGCCCGCTACAAGTTGATACTTCATTAAAATATTCCCGTAAAACCCGATTTTCGGCAAAAACCATGATGCGTGTTTTTCCTTATCAGATCTTTTTTCATAGGATAATTTTAGATAGCCGGATAAGGCTAACGGGATTCTCCAAGTCTGCCAAATTCCATTTCTAAAGCCTGGTTACAAGCCCCAATTGGTAAATTAGCGGCTGAGATGTGACCGATCAAAGCTTCGCCAATTTACAAGACCGACTATCCGGACCTTCGAAAATGCATATTTTCGCGTTTCGCCTTCAGTAGAATCGCCTTTTCGACCTTGGGATTTCTACCGGGACTCATTTTGCGCGGAATCCATCTAGCTTTCGAATGAATTTTGACCCGTTTGGCTAGGACCATTTTTCAATTCGGTGGATCGGCCCAAAGTCGATTTACGGATGTCGATTTTCGCAATTTGGGGGTGGCTTTTTCAGATGGAAGATGAGATATTGGGACGGGTCCAATCGTAAGTATTCTCTAAGTCTGTCAATATCCTCTTCGGCAAGGGGTTTATCAATCTTAAATGGTTAATAGGCGGCTGAGATATGGCTGATTGAAAAAAAAATTATTTTGGCGTTTTAGCGAAACGGGCCGGATGGTGGGCAAAATAAAAATGATCGACTTTAAATCTATGAAGGCCTTATTCGATCTAGAATGGATAACTAATGGCGAAAATCCTAGCCCCGCCCGCTGAGAATTGGCGTTTCATTAAAATGGTCCCGAAAACCGGAGTTTTGGCCGAAGCTTTGTATTTTTTTTTTAATCCGGGCAAACATTTAGAAAGCCGGCCAAGCCCAACCAACTCTACTATTTTTAAAAGCTCGCAAGTCATGTATAAGAATATATAATAAGAAAATTGGAATCTAAAAAAAATCGTAGTTAACCTTCGTATGACCCTGGCGGTTATACCCAAGGTTTAATTGACATTGTCAGCATCCCCCCCCCCCTTGAAACGAACCAACCCTTATTCGAAACATTTTCCATTATAATACGTACTTTCTGAGATATAAGCTTGCGACACTTTATCCGAGACACCCTGTACACATGTCTAGTAGATAATCATTTCGGCATTTCTTCGATACTTCGGCAAGAAGTATCCTCTCCGTTTGCGTGCGTGTGGACGTTCATATCTAGTATTGATAAAAGGACGAATCTCTTTTATGCATTTGTCGCTCAACGATACAAAACCGAAGAAAAAAGCCAAGCGGAAGAAAAACCACTACAAAAATACGTCTGAATGTGCACGAAAAAATAGAGCACGAAAATCAACACAAATACTTACACGAAGTCCATGTATTCCGAAGTTTCTGTAACGTGCCTCGCCGCTAAAAAAAAGCAACGCAAAAAAATAATCTCCCCTCGACGTGCCCGTATTTGCTCGACTTTCGGGCAGGAGCTCCAAAACATATTTTCTAGCGCTTCGGGATATGCGTGCGTGGGAAGGAAAAAAAATCGAGGGAAAACTCGGATTTTTCCGAAATAATTCTGCAACGGTGGTCGCAGAGATGAGTTGCCGAAGAATATTTTTCACCGCTCGGCGATATTACTCGCGGAAGCGTGAAAAAGTAGAGAGTGTAAATAGCCGCGGGTAAAGAAAGAGAGAAAAAAAGCACGGGAAATAGAGGCTTTGCGGGAGCTTTCGATTATGCATACACGCAGAGCAGCGACCACGGATATGACGTATTCGCGGTACAAGTGACGAGAATAAAAAAAGAAAAAAAACAAACAAACAACGACACTGTAGTGGACGCGCGGCCGTTGCGGACCAATACTTGGATGGGTGACCACTCGGGCGTGCACCCGGACTACCGAAAATCACCGAAAATAGAGCCACTCACATTGACGCAGCTTTCTCACATTTGCTCCGCGCCCTGGAGCTCACGCGATACAGTAGTGCATTGGGAAAATGGAGGCTGCGGGCAACAATCCAGGAGGGTGGCCAAGAAACTAGAAATAGTCAAGTGGGAAGTATGGAGTAAAACGAATAGGATCGTAAAAAGCCGCGAAACAAACGATGGAAAATGAAGAATAAAATTAATAATTTAAAAAAGCGTGAATATTGGATTTTGATTGCCTTTACAATGGATTGGCTTTACAATGGAAAGCTTTTCTCCAAATAAGTCACATTTGCGGCTAGTTAGGCTTTATTATTTCCCGGCAAAGAAATCGACCGCGGAAAGGCAACGTTTGCTAGAGGAAGTGTATGCTGAAGATGCTCCATCGAGTACACGGTGCAAAGAGTGCTTTTAGCCGTGTCCGAAACCGTGATTTCTCTATGGACAACAAGGAGCGCGGAAAACCACCCAAAAGATGGTTGTCGTGTATTGCGAGCTGGTGAAAGCGACGGAAAGTATCACTGGAGATCCTTGACGACTGCAACTGATGCGTTTGAAGCGAGCTCTACACAAGAAGAAGCCGGAAAGGGAGAACCGCCATGACAAGTTGATTTTGCAGCACGACAAGGCTAGGCCGCATGTTGCTTAACCGGTTAAAACTATTTAGAAGGAGACAACTGGGAAAACCTAGCCCACCCGCCATGTTCCCCAAACATCGCTCACTCCGATTACCATTTGTTCCGGTCGATGCAGTCAGCGCTTACGGCTCAGCTCTTCACCTCGTATAAGGGAGTGAAAAAATGACTGGATGACTAGATTGCCTCTGACGAATCCAAATTTTTCGTGCGTCGAATCGAATTGGTGGCCGGAGGACGGGTTTACGTTGTCTAGTCCGATGGGCAATATTTTGAATGAACCAGCTCGTCGATTTTCTACCGAACCTTTCGGTCAAAAATGGGCGTTTTTATGTGCAACCACCTCATATGTATATACTGATATAGCGAAAGACGAAACGTCGAGTAAGAAGAATTATCCGCATAAATGATTCGATCCATATTACCTCTCAACACCCTTTCTCTCTCTCCCTCCCTCTCTCTCTCTCGCCGCATAACCGGTGAGCTCGCGGGTAAGCGGTTTACATCGTGTCAATAATGATCGAGAGTTGGTGCGCGTTTTCCCGCATGAGCAATTTTCCCACAAAGCGAAACCACCCCGTCGCCCTCTCTCCTCCGTCGAACACCACACTGACGGGCACAAGCCTCCCATTGTATCAGAGGATCCACCGATACGCTCGCATTAATATTTCGAGCGTACGTATCGTCCCGGGCGGAATTACCAGCCGCCTACAATTGTTTGCATTTTAGTCCTCTCTGCCCTGCTCCTCTTCAACGCCAGGACAAACAAAATTTGTAATATTTTTTTTTTTTTTTCATAAAAATTATCTATTTTTCCATAAAGGCTTGATGCGCAGTCGAACGGTCACTTATCCGAGTATTGGCCGCACCGAAGACGACTTCCGCTTCACCGTCGCTCGTCGGAAGGGCAAACTATCGAAAGAATTCCTAAATTTATTATCAAAATATAAATAGGTACATGTGGAAAATTTAATTTTATATATAAAAAATATTTATCAAATTTAGTTCAATACATTTAATATTATATGTAAAAAATATATACATATTAAATCCAATAGAAGTACACTGCGAAAGAAAACAATTGAATCAATAAAATACATTGGGTGATCCAAATAAATGTCCGAACACGGAGTGCCACCGATATATGACATTGTTACAATAGTATAAAATGTTGGGAAACTTGGTTGATTCAGATAACATATTATTTTATTTGAAAATCTCTTCTTTTCGATATCTCCATTATCCTTAAAATAAAATAATAATCTATTGAAATCAGTCTATATACAATTTGTAGATGTATGGATGAAATAATTAAGCGATTTCTACATTGTTTAATTCGTACAAAAATATAATCAATAGAGTGAATTATTGGTTTACTACATCGAAACGAATATGCCATTAGACGTAACATTTTCGTTCTCTGTACAATATCAAAAGTAGTTGCATGAGAGAGAAACAAGTGTATATCATGATTGAAAAATTAACAATATGGATCCGAGATAATGGTATTTGTTGCCACAAAGTACAGGTGTCATGTGTAGCAACGCATTTAGTCTCTAGTAGAAAAAAATATTATATTCGATGAAGTAAATGTTCATCGCAATCAAAAGAATATATTTGTGAATTCGAGAAGTCATGTTTTTAATATGATCCTATGTGCACTTGCAAACGTTCTTGATTGTTGGTTTAAATAAATGTACACTCACGAGAATTGCTGAAAATATTTTTAAAAAAGTTCACATGCAGTTCTTTGGAATAGGATCGAATTTGTTGCCCAGTAGCCAGGGTTCTAGTGATCGTCATGTTTGCGCATTAAGTATTTTAACATAAAAATCAGTCCTTGGTGCAGATCTGTGTCATATTAGCTTCCAGGAGGTATTTACTATGTTGTATTACATTTTCACACCCGTAAGTATACGTATAAAAGAAAAATCAAATTAAATATATTCCGCTACGACATCTAGCTGTCATTTCGGCCGAATCCTTCACTAGGAGGTTAACGTGAACCATGTCACATCTCGGGAGATTTGAGAATGCATGTGGACTTGCGCGAAGTAAGTTTTCCTTTACGTGATTAACAAGGATTTTAGTTTTGCGTTCAACATAAAAAATTATAGTTTTATGTTAATTTCAACGAATTTTCATATATGACGATTACCGGTTCAGCAACATAAACACTCTGCCGATTAATCGCCACGGCTGTCGATAACTGGGACAATGTTAGCAAAAAAAAGAGTCTTACGAATCGAATGTTAGTTTATAGAAAATCAGAAAAGAAATATTGGGTCCGTAATTATCATTGTCTGAAGGATCCACGGATCAGTATTCGTCATACACATATTCGCGATAGTAAAAAGGTATAGATATAAATAAATGTTGTCGATTACTGGGTCGTGACCATGTCGATAACTGGGTATGTCTTGAACACAGGTGAACAGCACTCGATCGAAATAATATTAAACATTATTTTATGAAAAAATAGTTGTTTATAATGACTACAAATGAATAAAATTATAATTGAGACGTAATAGGCAATAATTAGTTTTATTTTTTAAATTAATAAATTTCCATGGAAGAGAAATTTATATTGCAAATTCTTTATCAAATGTTTTAATAAAAATCATAAAGTTTGTGACAGAGGGCGTAAAAATTATTCTGCCGTTCTATATGCAGACATAATCGAGTCAACAAAGTCCTACGAACCTTTGCATAATTAGTTAAGGCCTTATATACCTTTGGATGGTCGGAAAACAAGGCTTTTTGGGATTTAAAAAAACTATTAATAAAGCAATCAAAACGGGGTTTAGAGGGTTTATTTCACACACACTGTCAAAAATGATATGAAATTTACAATACATTTGAGATACAAAGAAATTGAATTTTACGAACTCAGGAGATGAAATTAAATTTGAAACACTTGTACCGTAAATTTAAAACAGGAACATGAAATTCTAACGTGGATATAGAATTTAATAGATGCAACGTGGAATTTCATAGACAAGTTTGTAAATTTGTGGAAAATGTATTGCAGTAACCGGTGTCTTTAATTGAAAATTACTACAGATGTATAATAAATCAACTATAAAAAACAGAGCATTGAAAATACAAAACAAGTTTGAAATGTATTTACAGCTGCCTGGAAAATATAATATATGTGAAACTGAATTTTACGATATGTACAATGCATGATCACAACAGATTTATTTAAAAGAGCGAAACTGGAATTGAAAAAAAAAATTCATAAACGCTGATGAAAATCACATGAAACAATGCGAAAATTATATTAAATTTACACTACATTTAAGGCACAAAAGATTTGAATTTTGCGAACTCAGTAAATGAAATTGAATTTAAGACACTTGTGCCGTAAATTTAAAACAGGAACATGAAATTCTAACGTCGATATAGAATTTAATAGATGCAACATGGAATTTCCAAGAAAAGTTCGCAAATTTATGGAAAATGTATCGCATCAACCCGTGCCTTCAATTAAAGATTACAACAGTTGTATATTAATTCAACTATAAAAAACAGAGTATTGAAAATACAAAACAAGTTTGAAATTTATTTACGGCTGCCTGAAAAATATAATACATGTGGAACTGAATTGGAATTGGAAAGTATCGTGATTGTACCCCTATCTGATATTATTTCTCATCGACGCTGAGTTAAATATAAGACAAATCTTTAGGAATATCGATGATTTACTTCTCGGAATAATACCATCCAGTACATGAATTCTGTGATTCGATTCAGAAATTTCCCAGACAAAAGCCATTGAGAATAACAATTGTTTGTCAAAAACAAATCACAGGTAAGTTGAATTTAATGTGTTCGTATATTAATATTGAAGAAACATTTTGATTTTCATAATTATTGACCCGGACGATGTCTCAAAATCACATGAATTTCAAATACATGCGTGCAGCGGACAGAGATGTGCGCGCCGTCGGTGTGCGGGCTCGGCGGTCATTGAAGTTAAGCAGCATTGGAGGCTGCCAATACTTGGAGCGGTGACCGCTTGCCCGTGCACTGGTTTGCGCGTCAACCTCTGAGTGGGAGGCAGTTTGTCTGAGTTTCTGATGGTAATACAACTGAAACTCAGCCAAATATAGCCGCCTGTATTGGCCCAGGTTTTCCGCAGTTTCCCTGAGCCCTCGTGCAAATGCGATACAGTAGTGCATTAGGAAAGAGTGGATGCGGTCAACACTCTGGGGGGGGGGGGGACTCTGGAAGGATTGTGAATGATCGAAGAAATAAAGGAGGGGATGGTAAAAGGGGAAGGACCCCGCGCCTCTGAGGAATACATATATAAAGAAAAAAAATACATACGTGCAGTGATTTCACTGCATTTAAATTGTATTATTCAAGTATTCAATATTAATTATGGGATAAAGCTGCGAAAAAATGATATACACAAGTATCACGAAAGCATCATACAGTATATGAATTGAGTGGTCTTAATTTGATGATTTTTAGATAAAAACGTATTGCAATTATCAATTTCTGAAATAAACTTAATACTTAGGATCAGTCATTTTAATACACCCCCGTATATTGATATTAGCAAATGGTTCGTGAATTTAATATACACTCGTATATTGATATCAGCAAATGGTTCTTGATTTCAATATACATGGATGTGAACATTTTTTTACACGTGCATTATTTTTCAAACGCACAAGTATATTAATATTACGGAGCTATACTTTCATTTTTAAAATAACCTGTTTTTGATTTTCAAAATCGTATCTGAAATTTCATAAACGGTATTCGCATAAAAACTTCCTGCACTTGTATATTAATTTTTATGCAGACATTTTTTACAGTGTATCTGTAGGTACCTCCAACGAGCGAACTCGTTGGAGTCGCACATGTGCGCCAAGAAGAATTTTCTTTTTCCCGTAATCTATATGAGCTTTGCTACCGAAGTACACACGATTATTATAAAATATTTATTTTTGTACATCTAGCCCGATTTTTAAGAAAGTCGCATTTTCGACTGAAACAACAGCCTTTGTTCGTTTCCAAAAATTGTAATTATTAAATGATTGTAAAAATCGTGTGTACATCGCTATAAAATGTATCTAAGAAATTATTGTTAAAATTTGAAGTGAATCGGTCAAAAAATGCTGGACATAAGAGTCCGCCCGATTTTGAAAACATTTTTTCATGAAAAACGCGTTTAAAGTTGTAAAACCATTTTTCTACATGTCTTAAAAAATGTTCACCTAAAATAACTTTTGCATATTATTTTCGACGTGTTTATACATAATTTAAGTCAATAAAAAAAAAAACAATTTTTTTTTCAAAGGTATATAAGGCCTCAAACCATTTTAAACGCATGTGACGATTAGTGGGATGTTCCCATGGCTATTACCAGACCAACTGTCATGGCGGCATGACGATGACTCGTACAATAGCATCTCATAACCTTTACGAAATATTTTCTCGAAAACTGTACCAGGCACGGGAATTTAACAACGACCTTCTCCTTCGTAATAAAAAACTGATTAAGGACGACTTAAAATAACTTGTACTCACTTTCCTAGTTGAGCTGTATAAATTTGGAAAAGTCAAGCGATCTGCTTAAGGTGACGATTACTGGGCCATCTACCTTATCTAAAACTGGAGAGCTTTTCAATTTTTTAAAAATCTTAATTAGAACGTTAGCATTAGAACGATCAATAGATATTCAACTGACAAGAACAGATACTATACTTTGATCTTAGCCACAGGCGGAGAAGCGATACTTTAGATAGTTTCCCCGGCACATAAGTAAATTTTCGGTTCGCGCTACGCTTGCGAGAAACGAGCGCGCGTGCGGCCTCTCGCGGTTACTCCTACAACTACGGGTTTCCTTGCACCTATAATTTCGGTGGCGCTCCGCCATTATATATGATTTGGTTGAATTTTTTCAACCAAAGAAAAAACGTATTGAATCGATTGCGCATGGATAAAAATACGGCATCAAATTCTAACGCTGGTTGCCAGAATTCTAATATTCAGCGCTAGAAAAGTATGGCAGTTCACTGCCAGTTCGGAATTCTAAGACCTGTTGTTATGGAAGTGTAAAAATAATTCTCACACCGTATAGTAAAAATGATGCGTGCATATTACATTTGAAACTATTCTCGCGTAGGCGCGAGTCCTATATGCTGTATAGTAAAAATAATGCGTGCATATTACATTTGAAACTATTCTCGCATAGGCGCGAGTTATATTTTCATATGGATTTTACTATACGTATAGCATGAATCTTCGTGTATGCATAGATTTCACTATACGCATAGCATAAATCTCCGGCGTATAGCAAAAAATATTACGAAGTTATTAGTAAAATGTGACTCTTTATAGGGTACTATAGGGTACTTTATAGGGTACTTTATTAGGTGTAGAATACTGGAAACTAATTGTTCCAATCACGTGGACAAAATATTTTTTGAATAGTACAAAAAATCACAATATGCCGAATAAAATGTGTTATTTGTATCACTTTACGTGCCATATCGTAGGTTAAAATTTAAATTTCATTATTACTATACCATAATTACAATTTTTTTCTTCCATTCAATACTTTTTCATATTTAATGATATTTTTTTTAGAAGCATAGTATTAATTCTGAACTTCGAGGCCCCTGTTTTCTCCGTGTGTAATGTATTGAGTTCAATTATAGACGTGTCATATTGATATCATATTCTTTTGCCTCAAATATATAATTGTAATAAACATAGATATATTTTAGTCAGATATTTAATCAAAACAAGTACATATAGTTTTCATTTAACGCGATTGTATAAAGAATTTAAATAAAAATGACTACGATTCAATCGCTTCGTGTATGCGCAAGAATCAAATTTAATTTTCGCATAATTTTTTAACCAACTCAGACATCCACTTAAGATTTTTTAATCAAAATGAAATACTAATATTTTAACGAATAATGTACTTGAAAATCAATATCGGATATGGTGAAGACAACAATATTCATGTTATGAATTGAAACACTTTTTTGTTCGTTGCAGAAAGTGCATTCAAAAGTACATAAATCGTTCGCGATCATTTTTTAGATCGATTCAATAATATATTGTTATCGGCTAACAATGTATTTTTTGGATGAAATAAAAACTTTTAATTTTATCATGTTATTGAAGTTAATCGTGTTTTGTTTGGATTAATAAATCCGATTGTTTACACCGCCAATTTTGCAATTGAATCAACGAAATTTCATTTAATAACACCAATGATATTGGATCAATCATTTTTTTTCTCAGTGTAATAGTAAAAAGTGGAATGCCGTTTGAATCCGAAATTTGGGGGTGGAAGTGAAGGAAACCGTTGAAAAAATTTCAAGCAAGGTATGTTGAAATTGTCATGGGCATCCGTAGAAACAGATGGGCGATGGTAGGGGGTCAAAAAATTGCCTGAGGGAAGAAGTGAGAGCAGTTATAAATGGTAACCCATCAAAATGGGGAAAAGAAAGGTAAAAAAGCAATGGAAAGCCTAGGTGACGGGGCAATCTGGCAAACCGTACGGAATGGAAATATAAGGGAACTGGAAAGAGACATAGAAAGAGGCATAAAAATGAAAATTGAATTATAAGAAATTCAGTACGACTGGAGCAATTGTTGGAAAATAGCAGAGGGTTAGAAATTTACCGGAAAATAGATGCGCGACTGAAAATCCAACCGGCAAAGCAACTATGCAATTGTATCGACAATTTGAGAGACTAGCAAATATAGGATAGATATAAAAAAACCGATGTAAAATAATTCATGTAAAAAGGCGGGAGGAGCGTTCATGTATACACCCTTAACGTATAACTACAATATAAATTTTTATTTGATAAACTTCACTTTATATATGAAAAAATCTATAAAATTGTATTCGATCAATTTAATTGTACATTTAAAGAAATATTTAGAATATAAAAAATGTCCGCGTATAGTGTGTACTCGTCCGCGTGAAAAACAGAATATTTTTCAACGAGTGGCTTCGAGGTCTCTCGATGCCCGAAAATATTGAAATATGTGTATCCATTTTTTGTCAAGCGATTGCCACCGTTCGGATTTCGCCCCCCCCCCCCCTCCCTCCCTCCCTCCATATCTCTCTCATTCTCTTCCTGTCGAACTGGTCATTTTAATTTAGTATCGCACAAATAAACGAGGTTGACTTTTATAACCGCACGTTCCGATTGTTTGATGAGTTTTCGACAACTCGTTTCCGTTATACACGACCATCCCCGAGTGTAATTAACGCCGGTTATCACATTTTTCAATGCGCTCGCATATTTATTGCTTCCGCACAGGTAAACGAGAACGCGCGCACACATATGTGCATCGGTATAATCGACTAGTTAATATTGGCAAATTTCTTTGCATCCGCCCGATATTCCGTTTTAATATTACATTTCTCGGACGCGAGGCCTTCCGATATCCTCGAGCTATACGAGCTTTTTTCTTTCTTTTCGTTTCTTTTTCATCATTTGTTTGTATTCGCAGTTAAACGATGTTGAATAATCAACCTCGATTGTATACTCAGTTCCAATTAGTTGTGCTGTAGTTAATGTAGCAAGTCTAGTATTATTATTTCTTACGATCAGATATTCAATTAATATATTAAATTTCAATATTATATATCGATATACATCGGTACATACACTGCCGCTCAAAAGTTTGGACACACCAGTCAATATTTCTTGTCGCACTAAAAGTTACATACCTTCGTCAAAAAAAAAGGTAACCAAATTTACCGAATGCCGTGTTGAAGGGAACAAATTCAGCTTTGTTTTTCTTTTTTGAAATATTGTTTATTTTTATTTTTCGACCCGGTACGCACCTTTGTACGTGATGTTTTTCGGCTTTTTTTCGACCATCGACGATGTCGATCGACAAAAAATCTTTATCCATGATAAACTTGAACGGGGTAGCAGTAGCTCCATTTTCGTTTTTTCAAAAGTTTCGTACGATTTTTTTCGCAAAGTTATTTCATTTTTAGCTAAAAAAGATACATTTTAGAAAATGCAACGTAACTCAAGAACTATAGGGTTTAAGAGGAAGCGTCAAAGATGTTAAATGTTGCATAAGTATATACTGGATCGCCTGGAATTTTTTCAAAATTTTTCTCTGAGATTTTTTTAAAACTATTTTCGATTGAAACTCTGATGAGCAGGATGGCTTAACTCGAAAAGTATGGCGTTTATAACAAAATATCAAGAGGGAAAAACAATACAGTTTTTCTTTTGAATACATTGACCCTTCTTCAGATTTTTTTACTATGTTTTTTTTCAGGTCGTCCAGGTACATTTGAAACGTTGTAAAAAAAAATTGGAATAAATCTGAAAAAATGTCAACACATTCAAAACGAAACACTGCAACATTTTCCCCTCTGGATATTTTGTCTCTAACTCAACAGTATAAACTAACGCAACTTTTTACACCTTTGACATTTCCTCTTAAAACCTATAGTTCTTGAGTTACGTTGCATCTTCCAAAATTTGTCTTTTTTTGCCAAAAATTAAATAACTTTGCAAAAAAAAAATCGTACGAAATTTTTGAAAAAACAAAAATAGAGCTCGTGCTACCCCGTTCAAGTTTATCATGGATTAACATGACAACATTTTTCTCCATAGGTCATGCGCCCAATTCTCGATGGTCGAAAAAATGCGAAAAACAGTCACGTACAAAAGTGCGTACGGGATCGAAAAAAATCATAACAAATATTTAAAAAAAAAAACAAAACAAAGCTGAATTCATTCCCTTCAAAACGCCGTTTGGTAAATTTGGTTACCTTTTTTTTAAAAAAAGAGCTATGTAACTTTTAGTGTGGAAAGAAATATCGACTGGTGTATCCAAACTTTTGAGCGGCAGTGTATGTATATTCTCTTTTCTTCCCGACATGTGTTAAAACGTAGGGTCCTTATGTTTGTTCGTTTATAGCTCGAAAACAACTGAATCAATTTTGACGAATCTTTGACGGAAACACTGCTTGAAGTCTGGAATAGGATTTAGGTTGATAAACACAACGCCATGTAGTTAATCACAATTGTAATGAGCAAACGTAACAAAGATCATATTAAAAAATAACTGAGCACAAACCAATGAACAAACGAACGAACCAACAAAGAAACAAAAATTTACGTATAATCATGAGTACTGTGGTATTTTTTCTTTTTCATAAATGGTATTTGCAGTTCGTTATTATATTCAACCAGCATCATATACAAAAAATGAAAAGAAAAATTGCAAACAAAAGTTACACACACACACACACATACACACATATGAATATATAACCGATGCTGGTGGTTGGGCGGTCGGTGTTCGGCTCTGGTGGTACTTCGAGTTAAGCAGCAGTGTGCAAACAAAATAAACGTCTGTGCGCCAGAACATCAGAAGAATACGGGTCGTCTTTACCGGTACGGGTTTTCCACAATTTTCGCAGACCCTTGCCAAATGCGGTACAGTGTAGCCTAAAGCGGCTGTGGACACAACGGAATTTAGGTTGGATTAGCCAAGTGCGGGTAGAAAGTGATAGAAAATGGTTCAATTAGGAAGGTTAATACGTAAAAACCGTCAAGGGTATATGTTGGAACTCAGAAATAATAAAAATAAAAGTCAACATATATATATATACACACATATATAAGCATGTACATGTAATATTTATAAATAATTCATATTATATTCTTACATCACTATAAAACATATTAATATAGAAATGTACGGATATGTGTGTGTGTGTGTGTGTGTGTGTGTGTGTAATTTTGTAATTATTGTTCAACTATAGGTCATCGACAATTATTTTTCTCCAATTTACGTTCCATTATTATCTTAGTGAATGATTCTTTTTCAATTGTCAATCTACGTGACTTTCTTTTTCTTAATTCGTTCGCGATTCAACAAACTTCAACACTCCCATCAGTATTTCTTTGCCCTTTAATCTGTTTTAATATTAATGACCTCTTCGACGTTTCTTCGACCGAATCCTCAATCCGCGTGTTCCCCTTTTCTGTTTTTTCCATTATGCCCGATGCCGTGAGTTCGTCGACAATTTGCCTCGTGACTCTCGCTCCCTCTCTCTCCCTTTCTTCACCAGTGAAACATAAACTTAGATTATCCGTAGATTAGAAACGGGACTCGCGAGGAAATAACGTGCTCGACAGGTGGTTCGTGAGGTACGTTTGTGTGTGTGTGTGTGTGAGAGAGAGAGAGAGAGAGAGATAGAGAGAGAGGCCTTGGGCATATTAGCCGACCGCCCACCGGAGTGACAAAGTGGCGGCAAGCATAAGCACGGAATGGGAAACGCCTCAGTTTTTCTACCCGGTGAGAAAGGGCTGAAACGAGACCGTCGCCCCGATCTTGTTGCCGCTCTCGTCAGCTCCGAGACTCTTCTCGTGCTGGATACGCATAATAGTCCAGTAAAAGAGACGAAAACCCAGCACTTTTGAGCGTAGAATATGAATTTTTGACTGAAGGTAGATGATTGCATACTGAAAGTAAGCCCAATAAAATGATGCCTCTCAACTCGCCCCAACCCTAAGAAATAGGGGTTGAAAACTTAAAAATCGCCATATCTCGATAATTAATAGCCCGATCAAAAAAGGTGTCAAACAAAAGTTGTTTGTAATAATAAATCTCGTATAAAGTAATCTGACGTCCAATCCCTTATCTTTGAAAATAGCGGCACAAAAACGATTAGAAAATTCGGGGTTGATGCGTGTGAGAGCGGAGTAGAGATATCGCTGCGTCCTTTTCTGGGTCAGTGGTTTTCTAGTGTTTTTGTGCCACTATTTTTAAAAATAGGGGATTGGACGTCAGATAACTTTATACGTATTTTATTATTCCAAACAACTTTTGATTGAAACATTTTTTTATCGGGCTATTAATTATCGAGATACGGCGATTTTGAAGTTTTCAACCCCTATTTCGTAGGGTTGGGGCGAGTTGAGGGGCAACATTTTATTGGGGTTTCTTTCATTATAGAACTATCTACCTTCAGTAAAAAATTCATATTCTACGCTCAAAAGTGCTGGGTTTTCGGCTCTTTTACTGGACTATAATCCACCTTACTCGACGACAAGTTTTTTTTTAGGGCCTCACATTCTGCGTGCATGTTTTGACCTCTTTCTGGCTCCTTTTGAGCCTTATTACCATTTTGCAAACGCCCGAACCCGCCGCAAGAAATGTTTATTCAAAGAATTAACAATGGACCACTGGATGCGCCGTTTTTCTTTCGATAGAACCCGCGGTCGACTCTTCCTACGAATGAACATCGGAAAAAAGTATTTTTTTTAACGTAAGAAGTTACACGTTAGAATTCATAAAGATTTTGGCCCTGTGTTGGCTCAAGGGATTGCGTACGTTCGCATTGAAAGAAAAATGGTTTATTATTATTTTATGTATGTTCGATATTTGTTTGTGCAGTTTGTTTTAATCTTTCATAATACATTCTATACTCTATCGAACCTTAAAGAGAATAAAGTATTTCGAACTCTTCTACTAAAAATTCAAAGCGCGAAATTTGACACGAAAAAAGTGTCTCGACTTCAAAATGCGATAGCCTGTCTTTTTTTTCAAAATTAAAGAATTTTTGTCGTACATGTACATGAACGTCAATAGTTTATTGTTTTGTACATAAATAGATGAAAGTTTATGTAGTCAAAATGCCAATAAGTGATGCATGATGGGTATTCTTCCATATTTTTCTAACGAATTAACAGAAAAAATTCGAAAAACGTTAAAAAGTTTCGTAAAAACCCCTAAATTGGCAATTGTTAAATCAATTAAATTGAATTAATACCAAATTTCATCGAATTTTATACATAAAATCGACCGAATTCGTAGTTAATCAAAGTTAAAAATTAAATCGATCAAATTCCAAGTGAAGCGAATTAAAAAATTTAATCAATTCAATTCAGTAATCCAGAGTAAAATATTTAATCGAACAAATTCGAAATTAATCGAATTGAACAATAAAATCGACCAAATTGAATAGAATTCGAATGGATTTATTGTTACGAAATATTAAAGTGACTCTGACATCTTTGCTTCCCTCGTTACAAATCATCAACATCGTGTAATTCCAACAACGTGTCATGACAATGATTATTACAGCGCTGTATTGCCCAATTCGACGTGAAATATCGCACTGCATGTCATTACAATTATTAATGAATCGACAGCCGCAACAATTCGACGTCAATTGCGTAAATTAACGTTGCCACAGTTATTAAAATAACGTGATGCTTAACAGTTTGACTTTAATTGCCTCATTGCCGATATGAAATAATGTCACTCCGAGCGTTCGAGATATTTTTCGATGCAAATGAGATTTTTAATTATAAAGAAAAGCTGTCACTCGACTCGCCTCTATATTCCCTATACACAATATCGTTGTATATAGCCCATTTTTATTTTTATTTTTTCCAACCTGGAGAATGCGTTATTGCGAGAACAATTTAATTTTTCATCGCTGAATGGAAAGAACAATCGTGTTGTACTTTTGCATTCTTGTTGTTCAGGAAACTTGGGGAATTCCGCGTGGCAAATGCCCTAAGTTTTCTCGTTGAGTTTTCTCCATGAGAATCGGTGTTGTATGCACTTTTAAGAGGAAAATAACAGCGGGAGAGAAGGAGAAAGAGAGAGAGAGAGAGAGAGAGAGAGAGAGAGAGAGAGAGAGAGAGAGAGAGAGAGTCAGATAGAACGAGGGAGGGAAATTAAGAGAGTGAGAGGATGCAAAAGGGGAAGAAAGAATTACGGAAATTCAGAGAGAGAGAGAGACAGAGAGAGAGAGAGGGGGGGGGAGCTCAATTATTTCGGTTACTCAAACCCTCAAGGGGCTTGCTGCTTCCTTATTCCCTAGAAAATATTATTTTTATTCCGGGACATCTGGTACGAGCCTCTAGTATCGAGATAGAGAGGGAGGTTGAGAGAGATTCTCCCTCGTTCGGGGAACCCCTCGTATCGATCACAATTAGCCCCCTCTTTTTTTTCCTCCATTTTTTTCCACTCGTTTCGTTGTAAAAATTACATCCGGTGGGATGTCCGGGCAACATGGCGATGATAATTATTCTCGGGTACACCGAGTTCGCCTCTTGCGTTTTGTTGTAAAATTTTTATACCGATTTTCTTTTTCGCGAAGATGCTCTTCGGCATGGACGATTACCTCGACGAGGACGAGGTAAGCGGGATCTAATTCCGCACCAAGTCAGCTCAGGAATTCTGAATATTTGCATTTTCCTTTTTTCCGCTATTATTGTTATTAGTGTCGTAATGAGCTTATGGAAATGGACTTTTAGGTCGGGAAGGAAGAGCCGGCGAAGGAAATCGGATCGCATGATAGAACGGGTAGCGAGGACAGAGAGCGATTTATTGATTCAGTATTTATTTCTAGCTCGATTGCAACCCAGGTAGGAATTGACGATGAAAAAAGGGCTCGCCAAGCTCTGAAACAAGGCTCACATTTTTTAATTCAGGCTGAGCACCAGCCTGATTTCAGGCCTAGCTGAACCTCTGAATGATAACGCGGTTTCAGGCTCTTGCACACAGGCTTGACCAAAGGCTGGTAGAAAAGCCTTTACTAAGCCTGAAACGACGAAACAACAAGGCTCAAAACGAGCCTTAATGAAGCCTTCACGAGCATTTATGACCAGGCTTTTCCCAAACTCTTCCCGAGGCTATATGAGGCCTGTTTTTAGTTTTCTATATTCTACATTGGGGTAAATTTAATAAATTTGTAAAGAATTCATTTGATTTGTCATATATATTTATTATTTGTTATATTATTTGTTCAAAATATATATAAAAAATCTTTTAAAAAACAATACTTTATTTTATTGCGTACTTTTATTTTCGTATATACTTTTTTGTGTACCTCATAAATATCGATAAGAGCATATGTTTAAATGTACTGAGCTGCCTCCTTCGCTTTCGTTTTTCGTGCCTTCGCACCGGACAAATTTATTGCTAAATTTTTTTTTCATAAAAGTACAGAAAAAATATTATTTAAAACTTATTTTATTTTATCACAACCTGAAACAAGCCTGCATCCAGCCTTGATTTATCAGCCTCAAAATTCACCGGCTGAATAAAGCTTGAAATAACCTTGAGTTTAGGCTAAGCAGCCAGTCTTGGTTCCAGGCTGCTCCAAACGATGCAATGAAACCTGGGCCAGGTCTGTCTCACTCAGGCTCGGTGAAACAAGGCTCGCACAAGCTTGTTTCCATCGTCAGCCTTTTAATTTCTTACCTGGGAAAGCGAGTCAAAAACTTCGCAGTGCGTAAATCGCTATAGTGATAGTAACTCTTAATTAGCCAATTGAGATTGAGACCAAAGAAGAGAAAAATATATGTGGTGCGTTAATTCAGGATGATCCGAAAAAATGCGTAAATCAGAATAGTAATTATAATTATTATTTCTCTATTATTTCATATTGCAATACATGACAATCGTATTTTTTTGTGCAACAATATACATCATGATATCTAATAACGATACTGTAAAATAATTGTTTTCTTAAGTTCTTGAGGTCTCAATCTATTACTGCGTTCCAAAGTATGCCCTTGCGGGTTTTATACGTATTACTCTTCCCAATTGAACTCTTTCCTATCACTTCGTACCCGCACTCGGCTAATCTAACCTAACGTTCCGTTCAATCCACAGCCGTCTTAAGCTACACTATATGTGGAAAACCCGTGCGGGCATAGACGGCCCTACATTCTTTTCATTCTCTGGTGCACGGCTAAGCAGTCACCGCCCCAAGTATTGGCCATGCATAATGCTGCTTAACTCGAAGTACCGCCGGAGCCGAACCCCGACATCCACCATGCAGTATCCATTACTGTACAATTATTATACAATTATATTGTATGTAAATATTCATCACAATATATAATAATACTCACAATATTGTGTGTAATATCGGACTTAAAGAAAATTCTGAACGTTTTGAAAATGAATGGAAATACGATTAATAATAATAATATTGTTGAGAGCAAAAAACGAAAACATAAGCGCCAAGAAAAAGGAGAGGGAGAGAGAGAGAGAGAGAGTGAGGTATCAAGATTTGAGAAAAAGTACTCTCCGATTGTCTGCGTACAGGCGTGCTGTGCCTTGAGCAAGATCAAGAAAAATGGTGTTTTCGTGAGCAGCTCCACTTGCCAAAATGTCCGATCACAGAACACACACGTACACACACGTCTCTTTTATTCAAAGTTCCGTGATCATGTATCGGGTCACACTCGAGGGGGATCGCGGTTGGATTCCCTGCGAAAAACAAAGAAAAAGAGGACAAAAAAACGGAGCCAGAACTCATCTCGACCGAAAGAAAATGCAATTTAAATTCCCGCGAGCAATTCTCTAAGACGTTACGTGTGTGTTCCACCGCGGAAAGGATCACCCATTTTTATCGCGCACGTACGCGCTTCAAATTTAACGTTTTCACGTTTCCGCGGTGCTCGTATCGTTCCCGCAACTCCTAACTCGATGGCTGCGCACGCACGCACGTTAAGACGAAATGACAAATCCATAAAAAGTTTTCCAAATTTTTCGCAATAAAGAGCGGCGACCGAATTTGGTGGAAATTTGAGCTTAATGTTCGAAATTCGTTATTTGGCAAAGAAAAATAAAAGCGTTTGGAACTCCACTGATCGTGTGGACTGCAAATCAAACGAACGAAATTTTTCGATTATTTTTTCCGATGAGAGCATTCGGTTGGCTTCTGGCAACTAGACTCATTTCTGAAATGAAACATTAAAAAATGTCCTTTCCAAATGTCCAAAGAGATAGTTTTTTGAAATTTAAAAAATTACGAAAACTGCAAGCGGCTGAAAAAGGTTCTACTTTCGATAATAAAAAATAACTTTGATCATTTGTTATTAATAAATGCATAAATATATGTCAAAATCATCTGGTCATACGATGTGAAATTTTACGAACTATGTTCTGTCCAAATTTGAAGTGAAGCGGACTAATAGATAGTGGGATACGACTTGCACCGTTCATTAAGGCCTTAGGCCACTCTAGAGGCCGAAAAAAGAAGCTTTTTGGCGATTTTTTTTTTCAGAAAAACTATAAAATACATCGAGATTACAAAATAGAGGGTTTATCATACATATCAGTGACTGTATGCAATAATTTTTTTGAAGCGATTAATTCAAAATGGCGGCTGTGCAGCGTTTTTGTGATGACATCTCCGCTTTTCCAAGGTCCACGGCCGGACAAACGCTTCTGTAATTTTTGAATTATAATGAGCCAATGAATTTTTTTCGATTATATATAATAACTCCTATAGAAGTTCGTAGGATTTTTCGATATATTGATTTTTGGCCAAATGGCGCACTTCTTAAGTGGAAAGTGAAAAATTTGCCTAAAAAATCGTCAGATAATTGTTAATAACAAATGAACTGTGGAACAAAAAAAAATCCTACGTACTTCCATAGACAATATATTTTTCAAGATATATTCAACATTTCAAATTAATCGGTTGAAAATTGTCTGAGTTATGTGTCTGGCCGGCTTAAAAAATGCAGTTTTGAGATTAACGCGTTTGAAGTTTTGAGTAGTGAGCTGCGGACCAGGCGGCCTTGTACTTTTTTCGAAAATTCTAGAGTGGCCTAGCCCCTTAAAGCAGTTTCGAGAAGAAGGCAAAATAAAGGAGGGTAAATCGCAGCCTTTAAAAAAAAAACGTCAAAACTCGGGAATTTTCACCAAATCATTGTTGCAAATTAAAATTAAGATTCTCGGCTATAAAACTATGCAATAAAAAAAATCGTGTTTTTTAAATTTCAAGCTTATGCAGAGCCCTTAATATGACGTCGCGCACTATCCCGAATCGAATGAATAAACCAAATAGCGAAATGTAAGACGCGCGCGCGCGCGTATAAACGAAGCTCGCATGCTAATGCATTATGTATCGGGATGCAATATCGCAGGAGGTATGTATTTCGAAAGTACGTGCGCTCGAGGCTCGCTAGGGTGTGTTCCCCTATAAACGCCCCGGTAACTATACCCTTCCTACCCGTTTGCACATATATATGTATACCTATATAATCCTTCCTCCTAAATACTGCATGTACCGCCGTAATATACGGTCAGCACTCTCTACACCCTCCACCGTGCATTGTTTTACATCGAGAACGAAAAATGCCCCCCCCCCTCCCTAGTTTCGAAAAAGAGGCGATGAATATTGAGAATATTATTTCCAACATTTTTTTTCCCGCATTTACAATACGATATTTGTCACCCCAGGCGCAAATACCCAAAATCGGATATACCGGGAAAGGGTTTACGATGTTTTGCTTTATTTTATCGTTTTCTTTTTAATTTAATAAAAATTGAAGAATTTGGAATATTGGGGAATTTCTTTTCTAACATTTCTTTCACTATTTTTTTTTATTTTATCATTTTTTTCCAACTTAGAAAACATTGAAAAAATAAGACTATTGAGAAATTTATTTTGAACATTGTTTCACTAGTTTGTTTTGCATTTTATCCATTTTTTTTACTCCACGAAAAAATGGAGAATTATGAATAGTGAGAAATTACGTTTTAAGATTTTTAAACCATTTCTTTTTTGGCTTTGTGTAGCGCGATCGGAAAATAAAATTGAACAGACGGTGCGAAGGCGGGACATTTAAAAGAGTTGTACAGAATTTTCTTTGTATACGAGTTCCCGAAATAAAGGGACAATTTGGGAAATGGACGGAATATCAAACAATTTGAAATATGATATTCTTTATTTTGTTTTCAAAGGAATCTATTTTTAATATTCTTAGGGCTTAGGACTTTATAAGTTTTGCTTGGCGACGTGTGAGAAAAAGTCATGCTTGACATTTTTAGGGAAAGACTCGATATTTTTAAAGTGTACAAAATTATTTATGTGCTTCTTCAATTTTTCTGTTTAGGAATACATTGAAAAAGTGGATTAAAAAATAACTTTGAAACATTGAAACCACGAGTTCGCCTTCCTCGCCTTGCGCTTTAAAATTTCTGCCCTCTAGATCGAAAAAAAAATATTAAGTGTTGAGGCGAATATTCAATAGTTTTCAATAAATAAACTTTAATATTTTTCAATAAATAATATTTCTCGATGAATGAAAAGACAACGGAAACATTTTCTTCCAACTTTCAAGGAAAATGGGTCTCGGAAATACTCACGAATAATTACATTTTTTTCAATGTCCAAAAAAATGTTGCCACTAGCATAATTTTAAATTCTTTTGAAACAAAATGTGCGACGGAAATGATCCTGTAGCATTAAGAAAAGTATATAGATTGTCTCGCGTTCCCTCTTCCAAATTCAGACCTTATTGTTAGAGCTTTTGGTTGGCCGATCTGTATCGCTGAGAGAGTGAAAACGTACTTTTTTTTACCACCGGAAATAATAAACAGTAGTTAATTATTGTATGCAGAGGTAAATGAGAGAATACATATGCATTTGAATACTCATTCTTAATTATTCTCGAAAAGTGCTTAAAGCGTCATTGTTTCCGTACAGCTGTGAAGAACGATTCATTGTAATGATGTTTTCGTTATGAGCATTAATATTTGCATGTGGGCGTTATCCCTTCGGCATAAAATTAGGTCGGGAGCCTCGAGCGATCGGACGCTACAGTTCTCACTGTCAAAAAAGCATAAATGAGTTTCCTTAGTTCTTTTTTATTTGTAGTAACAAAAAATTTCGTAAAATCAACTTTTTTTAAATTTGATTTCACTATTCAAGGGATTTGTTTCAAATATAATTGTTTATTCATTGTAAAACAAGATCTATTTAACATCGTTGATCAATAAAAAAATTACATGTTTCTAATCATTTTGGTATTTGGTATTGTTTACTCTCCGTAATTCAGTCGTACAGACTAAATGGGACTACTCAGATTTTTTTTATTTGAGTTAAAGGGGTTTGGGGGATTAGGCAATATTTTTTAAAGGAAAGATTTCTTCTCCATTTTTGGAACTTGGGGTCACAAGAAAACTAATCGACTGATTCTGCTGAAGTTTGGTATACACTTTTCTAAGCTTATTGTCTAAAGCATGACCCTAAAGGCTTTTGAAAATAAAAAAAAGTATATTTTGATTGCAAAATGTAGGCATTTTTTTTCAGAAAAAATCAAGATTTTTGTTTCAAAGCCTACCATTTAAGCCCATTTTCAACATTTTTCCTTTTTTCTTGGTTTATATCACACGTATGAGTGTTAATGAAAGAAAAATCTTCCCGCCGACGCTACGTGTCACGCCGTCTGACAACGTCCGCCGCAACCCGTTTAAGGGCGGGGTAGGGTTAATTCGGCGAAGAAAAGCATATTTTCAAGAATTTTTTTCGACGATACATGCTGGTTTATTTAACTAATTTCCATATAATAATACAACATCTGAACTATATTTTCCTAAATTTTCAAAGCAAAATATTGACAAAAAAGCCCTTGGCAGCAAATCTCCGCAGGCGCTTTGAAAAAAAGTTGTTTTGCGGTGTACGCTATAACTCCTCACTAGATCATCTGAAACAAAAAAAATGCGTTCATTAGGTGAGATGTTTCTCGAGGTAACGCTGACGAGTTTTTTTTCAATCGATTTTTTCATTTTCGGTAGCACTTGGAAGTCAAAAACGCGACTTTTGCTGAAAAAAATCGGCAAATATGTCATTGTAAGATAAAAAATGATTATTAAAAAAAAAGCCGGCAGCGTTACCTCGAGGAACATCTCAACCAATGAACGCATTTCGGTTTTTTTGTTTCAAATGATCCAGTGACGAGTTATAGCGTACACCGCAAAACATCTTTTTTTTCGAGGCGCCTGCGGAGATTTTCTGCCAACGGCTTATTTATCAATATTTTGCAATGAAAATTTAGGAAAATATCGTTCAGATGTTTTATTATTATATAGAAATTAATTAAATAAACCAGCATTACCTGGATCGTCGAAAAAAAATTATTGAAAGTGTGCTTTTTTCACCGAATTAACCTTACCCCGGCCTTAAAAGACCGTGCCATAGCCCCGCTATTTTTGAAGATCAGTAAAAAGTGAAAATGCCACGTAACAGCCAAAAGTAGTAATAAAACATGCCCTAAGTCTTGAACATAGTGAAGAAATATTTCTCTTAAAAAAAATCATAAAAATGGGCAAATAATCCCTTTTTAACTAGTAAATTCATAGGCGGTCGCAGTGTAGCGCAGGGCCCGAGGCTTCTCCCGCAAGCCATTCGTACTCCGATGCGAGCATACAACCGAGTCCGCGCAACGTATCGACGCACCACGAATTTTGCGCATTGTCGCTCGTCCTCGGCCGTGCGTACCTATTCCCAAAGATGTGGAAATTACACATCTCGTTGTAGCAACGCAAGAGGAAATTCTCTCGTGTATACCGAAATAGCGCTACTACAAAATATTTATTATTGTTTTTCGCCATTGAGAATTATTAACACGGTTAAATATATATTGTACACGAGAAAATATGGTAAATTTGCTGGTTGCGAGCCAGAATACCATTAATTCGAATGTGATCGTTTATTCGTTCGAAATAACAATATATTTGAATTTCGGGGGAGAGATCACTTTATAACGCAAAGGAGAGCTTATGGCCAACAATGAACTCCACGAGGAAGCTGAGGGACTGCTTTATGGCAGGGGAATCGCAGATTAATTGGCAAGTCACATTTCGTCACGAAGTTTTTGAGTCATGAAACCTCAAACTCATCTTCCTGGAAACCACTTTCTCGCGAACCTCCAACAAGGTAACTCGAAAACTATCCAATCGATCATTTCGAAAGGTTAGATAACGTAATTACCGTCTATGTGAATCCGTCTATGTGAATCTCTTAGATAACGTAATTACCGTCTATGTGAATCCGAAGTTCCTGAAAAAATTAGGATTAAAAACTACTTTTTCATTAACAAATACTACATTTTTCGGCCCGATGTTTCAGAACAATGCACCAGAGGCTAGGCCGTACACGGTGGAACCACTCAGACGGCAACCGTCCCTGAAGTATTGTACAGCCACCATTTTTAAATATAAAAAAGTGATAATGTTTAAAGGTGTAACAATATGTACATAAAATTTTAACCATGTAAAATAAATTATTTCCACACGAAAAAATCTTGAAAATTCGCTAATTTTCGTCTGCCGGTAATTCTCAAGGTGAGTGACATTTCCGAAAAATGAGCCTAATTTTATTTGTTGCTATTTTCTCATTTATTCGGCTATAAATGATGATATTCAGTCGGGGTAAGCTGAAATTCACCCCCCCCCCCCCCGCCCCAAAAAAGTTATGAGGTTTTGAAGTTCGCAAAGACACGTGATAAAATAGGGCATTTTTGAACGTTTCGCCATCTATATTGGGTTCGTTTGGATTTTTGAAAAATTCGAAATTATTTTTAACGATTTTTTGCTCGTAAAAAATTGTTAATGAAAAATTTCAGCTCCCCCGATTGAATTTCATCCTTTATAGCGCAATAAACGAGACAATACGAAAAAAAAAAATTCGGATCAGTCGCTTACCTCAAGAATTACCAATAAAAAAATATATTTCAAAGGAAATAGAAGCGTAGTAAAAAAAATTACTTCACTCAAATACATACTAGTCGTAAAAGAATATTTTTCATCACTGTTTCTTTTCTTCTCACGACTACGGAGAATTAATCCGTTTCCCAAATTCTCGCCGCGAGTATCGCGCTGCCCGATCTCTTTTAGTTTTCCCGAAATGTGGCGCGCGTAGTGCTGCACTCGGTGGTCACGGTTGATGATCACGCGATAAAAGTAGCAAGTGCCCAGAAGCGCGCGTGTGAGAGAGAGAGAGAGAGAAAGAGAGAGAGCCTGTAAGGTAATAATTAAAAAACGAAAAAACGAAAAGGCGAGGATCGTTATGCCCGGATGCAATAATGGCACGTCGTCCGCGTGTGGCTTTTGGGCGCGCCACGCGAGGCTCGCCAGCGCACACTACGAGGAGTTCGAGAGAGCGAGCGCGAGGGAGAAAAGGACGAGGCGTAGATCGCCGGCCATTCGGCTCGAGAGTACGAGCAAAGTTCGGCGTGCGAAAAAGAGAAGGAAGATGCGTTTTCCGGTGAGCGAGAGCGAGAGGGGTGTTCCCGAGTCTTTCGAGAGGGATGAAAAACAAAGATGGAAACATTTCTATCCTTGCGCGGCCGACACGCGAAGTAGCTCGAGTGAGATGGGACTACAGGGTTGCGGACGCCCCTCGTGAATGTCCGTGAGCGTTCGGGGTTGGCTCGGCTCTTTGTGCTCCTCTGCCGAGTACCGAGCGTCGGTCAAGATGGCGCGCGCGCGCCGTCCGCCGAAGGGGATTGGCCGAGCGGGGCGCTGTTGAACCACCTCAGTAGCCTCCGAGGCCTTGCAGCGAGCGGGTCGACGCTCGGCTCCATCACAACTACACTCTACAACGCTCGAACTGTTTCTTCTCTTTCCAACCACTTTTTCTTTCTCTCTCTCTCTCGCTCACGAATGTACAAACTCTTCTCGACTTCTCGCTCACGTTGAAGCATCTTGGGGAAATGGTCGTCGCGGCCAGGATGCTCGGAGCCTCGGGCCTCAATCGTCGAAAGTAAAAGGCTCGCCAAGCAAAAAATACGCCGCGTCTCCGTCCAGAGCCGCTCGCCCGGTGATAATCCGAGTACACGCGAGCATTTTTTTTAGTGTCGTCGCAATCTCAACGGATACAAACCTCGGAATTTCGTGAATTTATGGATCCGATATATACGTCTGTATAAAAAAATATACATACGGATACGTGACGTGAAATTTATCTAGGATTCGGGGCACTCTGTCGCTCTTCGTGTGTGTGTAAGTGTATCAAAGTGTTCGGCAGCGGTGAATTGGTGCTCGAGAAATAAATAAAAAAATCGCCACGCGTGAATCGTGAGCAAAAAAAACGTAATTCCTGCTGTTACTGGCGCGATAGCCGCATTTTCGTCTTCGTTTTATCCTTCGCAAGGTGTTAACTCACGGGGACAAACTTGGCGCGACGCGCTATCGAAGAGCCCCGAAGTTTTTTCGTACCACGGTGCGGCGGCGCGTGTGCCGAGTGTGATTTGTGCCGAAAGTCCGCACGGCATTTTCTTTTACACGTTTTTCGCGGAGACGGGGAAATGCGGTGATTAAAAAAAACCACGGGAAAAGTGAATCAGCTTAGGAATCGGACGCCGGAGCTGCAACTTTCGGTAAGTTTAGCCATCTTTTATTTCTCTTTTGAATTATTCCGTCGGAGTGTCCCCCGTCCGGATATCGGACGAATAAGCGTATGTTATTCGTCCGGATAGCGGCTCAGTTCACGCCGTATCTCCACGTACATATTATTGTGATTCATGTCAGTTAGTATCCGGACGAATAACATATATATAATCGTCCGGATAGAATGTGTTAAATTGTTAAACAATCTATCCGGACGAATAATTTACACATATCGCGTAAATTATAGCTAGCCGCAGCGTTATTCCGTTAGCCCGAAAGACGGAAACTTTCGCCGAGCATTTCGAGGTTTGGCCGGAAGTGGGCGAGAAAGCGCACAGTTGGTAGGAAAAATATATATTTACGTATCGGCGTGTGCCCGTGCATCGATGTCGTGAAATTTTGCAAGGGCGTTACATCTGCGTCTCGTAAACGGCACGAGCCGTCGTCCGCGATTCACGTGTCGGCTTCAAGGCCACTCGCCCAACTTTCCTCGCGGTATTCTCGGAGAAATGCCCAATACCGTGGAATCGAATTTTTCTCGATAGATTCTCGCTACTTGCGAAGTCGATTAACGTCCTGAATCGACACTAATCGAGAGTAATTACAGGAAACCTTGCACAATGGTGTAGAACCAACGGCCTTTTTAACATTGCAATTTACGTTTTTTTTATCATCATAAATTTTTTTTTTCATGGATTTATATTGCAGATCGCTACATAAATATCTTAAAGAATGGTTGAGGGGTTTTTGTGGGGGGATGTCTGCCAAAAGAAATCAAAGGATTTCAGAAACATTGATTTTCATTGCATTCCAACGATGCAAACTTCAACCTTATTTGCACGTTCGAATTGTACCTTGCAATACTGGTATTATAATAATTATACTGATAGGGCAATTTTATAGATAATATATTATATATTATTATATGTTATAACACTATATTTGTAAAGTTACATTAATGTTAGCCTATTATTACCATTATTATAATTGTACATAATTACAATATGACGAAGGATTATTTTTGAATTTTATATTTTTCGGAAAGTTCAAGCACATACATGATAATATCACAATTGTCATACTGCATCGCAATATTTAATATAAAATATATTATTTATTGCAATATTATATATTATATTACTATATACTCGGAACGAATTATAAGTATAATTATAAAATAATTATGACACTGATAATAATATACGACGTCGATGGAATTCAACGATTGTTTCTTTTTCATTTTTCATTTACTTATTTTTATCAATATCCGGAGTCTTTTTCCGCAAATTGAGGTCGTGAATATCTAATAAGAATGCGCACAAACGTCTAAGTGATTTTCAGAGCCTAAATCAGCCTAATAAAATGTGTGCAGGTGAAACAAAAATTCGTTGCACTCGAACGATGCAAAATTCAACGTCAGAATAATATGACAGAGTCATGACGAATTTTGTCTCCATAATTATAGTTGATTATAACATAAGTATAATTTTTTTTAAGTACAACCCTAGTTACGTAATATCAATAGCAACAATAATGGTAATAATATGACCATGGATATTTATAACGTATATTTATATTTACTAGTATTGCGCGATTATTATTATTCTTACCGTCGAAAAAAAATTATAATGTGTTTTATCATAATGAAACTATTATACGTACTCGTAAACCACATTATTCATTTTGTCGACAATAATAGCGTAATAATACTAATAGAAAAATAATAATAATATAATACAATCATTTTCAAAATAGACAATAATGATAATAGGCACCGGTGATGGCCATTTGCTTTTTTTTTCTTTTTTCGAAATCCAGTCTTATCAGTATTGTAATTAAAATACAATTATAATGGTGACTCAGTAAAATTAATTACAATATTAAAGCCACAATATGTAACATTTAACGTTTGTTTCTCTCCCTCTCCCTCTCCCGCTCTCTTTCCAAGGGGGCACACCTATCGCTTCTCCTTTTTCTCTGAGTTCAAGTGATAACGTTTAGTTTATATGATTTTATTTTAAATATAATGCAAGTCATAGTTATGAGATAACGATTAAGCAAAATGATGTGGACATACTATTGTAAATGCTCTGGAAATGTATATTTCGATAGGGTGCTTTCACGCAGCTGTAGCTTCAGAGCACAAATAAACCGATGTTACCGGGTAAAGCTTTTACCCGGCGGGTCGAAAATTTACTAGAATTTTTTTGTTGTCAAAAGAGCGAGAGCATTTTCGGCCCGCCGGGTCAATGCTCGTAACTCGCTTTCGTAACTCGTCGAAAAGCTTTATCCGTGACAAACATAGCGAAGGTTTCCGGAATTTTTGCACAGAATTATATTTGTTCGACGCGTGAAGCAAAGATAACGAGATTTCCGACCGTAAACGGGCATTCGCGAGTTCGGGAAAAAATAACGAGAATCTTAGGGCCAAACCCATTCGCGGAAAACGTGTGCTCGAAGTGTAGCGAGAGAGAGAGAGAGAGAGAGAGAGAGGCCGTCGGGGCCGCAGGGAACGCAAACGCGCCAATGTAGTGCCTTCGCGCGCGCGAGACATTCGTTTGTATTAACACGGTGAAAAGCGGGTAGGGCGAGCGAGGGCGAGAGAGACAGTCGGGGAGTTCTCTTTCTCTCTCTCGCTCGAACGGAGGAACGCTTGCGCGCGCACACGATCCTCGAACGCTTATTTATCCTTTTATCCTCTTTCTCCTTTTCTACGAAATTAGCCGCTAAGAGCAATACTGTCGAATTCATTCGGCGAGTACACACAAGTCGAGTACTAGGGAGTTAAGTCCGAGGGTCGAGTAGCGCTCGTAGCTCTTGGATGTTTATCCACCGTGATATTACGTATACGTTTCGGTAACGACGGGGGAAGGGCAGGTTCACGCGGACCTTAGCGATCCTTGAGGGCCCGAGTAGTACGCTACCCAGAACAAACACGCGCAATTACCGTCTCGTTGCGTCAACTTATTACGGGGCATGTAATTGCGACGAATCAGAACATTCGTGTGTGTCATTTCGAGTGACAAACGTTTTGTGCCGTGTTCGTGAAATTACCGTGAGAAATCGTCTTGGTTTTTTGTTTGTTTTGTTCGTTATCGTTGCGCACACCCGTTCGAATCGTTTAATTCATTACACTCGGGGTAAATATATTATCGGATGGTGTTGAAGTTTGCATCTTTGGCACGCAACGAAAATATGTTTTTTTCTTCGTGTTCAATTGTTTTTTTTTTTGCTAAATTTGAAGAAGAAAATTCCTCAACCGCAGGGGGCGTGCCTATCGGAGATCTAAAATTTGAATCTGCAAAAACGCAAGTTAGTATAATACAGGAAAGTAGAGAGACCGAACGATGTTGAAGTTTGCATCGTTGGAATGCAACGAAATCCCCTTTTTAATTCTTATTTCTCCATTTTCTTCGTCACCCAAAATCTTATCCTGCAAATTTGGGTTGTAGATTTCTTATGAGGATCCGGGAAAAAACGTTTGAGGGTTTTTCGTAGCCTAAATTTAGCGAAAAATCTTTCGGGCTATTAAACTTTTGTTGCGTTTCAACGATGCAAACTTCAATATCATGAGATGAATGAACGAAGCACTTTCGCTGCATTCCGATGATGCGAATTTCAACGTCATATGGAATGATATAATTAGCAATTGTCACACTATAATTAAATTACACACCAAATTAAAAACAATTCAACTGCGCACCAAATACAATTTATAATTTGTTTGGGCTTTAAAACAGCGAATCTGTTTTTCAACAATCATCAATTGCAGTGTTCTAAAACCCGAAGGACTGCTTGATTGAATTTTAAAACACTGTAATTTGCAATATCATTATGTAATTATATATTAATGTTTTGATGAATCGCGTCGACGTTTGCATCGTTGGAAAGCAACGAGGTCTTTTTTGCGTGTTATTTTCCAAACTTCTATTATTACATTTATTATTATATTTACATTTATTTATTATCTTTTAACAAATTTATATTGTAGATCGCGAAATAAATATCTTTGAAAATGGTCAAGGAATCTTTGTAGGCAAAATTTGCTGAAAAATTGAGGAATTCAGAAATCCTAATTTTTCTTCGACCTAATTATAATAATATATTCAGGATTATAGAATTATAAATTACATATTATGACGTGACAAAATGACCAAACAAACGGCAGTCAATGTCTCTTTTTTTCTCGTCCAAAACTCAAACTTGCTCGAGAGAAAACGAAAAACTCAACCGACAGTCCATTGTCCCCGACTTTCGTGATTGACTTTTTCATTCGCTTCCTTCTCGATCGAAGAAAAAAAACCGTGAGACCGAAAATATTGTGTAATTAATTTTCAAATGGTCCCGATTACATCGAGAATTCCTCAAATCCTCGACCTCACACGGAATCCGTTAACCATTAAAAAGACCTCACGATTGAACGAAAAACTGAAAGAAGGGGAAAAAACACCGTTTGTCCGATGTAATCTCGCGTAATTAATGTGACCAACGGCATATTATGGTACGGGATTATTTATTTACGCGCCTAAAACTCGTTGCACACGCTATACCAGCGGAGATGGAAATCGAAATATATTCGCGTTGGACATCCCGGACGCGTTTCGCGTCGCGTAATCCCTCAAAGCGGGCGCGCTTTTTTTTTTGCCCACTTCGCGCGCACCACTTCCGTATTATATGTCGTTCGGGCGACTTGTCATTAATCAGTTCCTCCAGCGCGTGATTTATTGAGACGCGAGGTCTCGCGTCATATCCCCATCCCCTTTAGACGACAAGCCTTGGAGACCTTTCCCCACCGGTCTCTGCCGCAAATAAATTTATGGTAATTCTTTGGATAAGTGAATTTTCCGAAAAAATGAGCCTAAAATTATTTTTTTTTGCTATTTCATCATTTATTGGGTTATAAATGATGATATTCAGTCGGGGAAAGCTGAAATTACCCCCCCCCCCCATAAAAAGTTATTGGATTTTGAAGTTCGCGGAAATACGTGATAAAATAGGGCATTTTTGAACATTTCGACGCCTCTATTGGGTTTTTGAATAATACGAAATTATTTTCATCGACGTTTTGCTCGTAAAAAAATTGTTAATAAAAAATGTTAGCTTCACCCGACTTAATATCATAATTTATAACACAATAAATGATATTTTATCGGAGAAATCGAATAATATTTTTCGGAAAAGTCACTTATCTGAAGAATTACCAAATTTATATATACATGTATATTAAAGGATTAAATTGTGGGAGTACAATTTCTTAACGGACATTTTATTCAGACAAGAAATTGGTAATAATTGAAAATTGATCACAAATGAACTTTTTAGCGATATCGATGGGACTAAAGTTTGTTTGGGTTAGTTTGGGTATTTATTCATTTTTTTACTTTCCCTAATTTCTTTTGGGAGATTTTAACTACGGAAACCACTGAAGCATTTTTCTAGTTGTTCGTTTTGCGATCCATAATCAACATCTGCAGAAAAATATTTCGTATAACAACGGTAAAGAAATGATAATATTTGGCGAAAATTCGTCGCATTCAAACAAACTCTAACATACTGCGATATCGTTTATCAATCTTCATGGACTTGAAGTTTGCATCGTTAGACTGCAACGAAAGTTCTTTTCTTACATTTTTATTTTCATTCAAAAACTCATTTTTGCAGATTTGAATTTTAGATATCTGAATAAAGTTATCAAAAAATGGTTCAGCGATTTTTGTGAAAAATATCAGGTAAAAGAGAAATTTGTACGATTGAAAAAAATGTTTCGCTGCATTTCAACGATGCAAACTTCAATCTCGTCAATCTTCTCTCGTTTTTTCAATCGCTCCCATACATCTTCGATCACCTGTCTTCCCGAACGATCTTTTTATACTCGCATTGCTGCCAAATATTTCAAACAAACTTCTCTCCTGCGACCAACGTTCGGCACTCTCGGACTTTCCACCTGGTCCTCCTTCAGACTGCGATCGTTGGATTCTTTTTCTTTCATATTCATATCCTGCATATATGTATATAGGATTGAAAATCCATTTTTCTCTCGCCACAAGTTAATGAATCAATATATACATATAATATATCGAGGTGTGTCACAAAAAAATGAGCTTCTAATCCCTCGAATACTCAGCACTAGGTATAAAAAATTCTTGTAAAATCAGAGATCTTGAGCCCAAGCACAAAATTCACACTTTCGAACTTCAATTACCTGGAAACGTAATTAATATTTGTCGAATCCGAATGACGATTCTCAAATATGACATTTCCAGCTTTGGTATGCTTATAACAACAACAACAACAATAATAATAATCAAACAAAATAATGTTGAAAACATTATTTTGTTTTATTGAAAGAAAATAATTTTTTAAAATAATAACAAAATATAAAAATAATAAGAGAATAATTTAATTGTAGTTAAAACAAAATAATATAGAAAAAATAATAACAATTGTTATTATTATTACAAACCTCAATGCCATTATTTTTACACAAATAGAAGTAATAACTTCTAACGTAATTACGAATACGGAGGGCCTTTTTTTAAGTTCTTGACACAGCGGTACGACCTCGTCTCCAGTCAGAAAGGTCAAATATGACAGCTTTTCTTTTATTGCACCCAATACTATGATTTGAAGGCGTTAGATTTGATTTTTTTTTCTCCAATTCTCGATAAATTAACACACACACGAACACACACCCACACACATACACAAGCACACACAAATACACACATATATATATATGTATGAGCGTTTCTTATTTTAGGACAAAAACACAAGATCCGCAATTCCAATGTAAACTCGAAGGGCGTAAATAATCCGCTGAAAATTATTCATCGAGCCACGTCGAGTACGATCGAGCACGAAATTTAAACGGAAAGGAAAAAATGTGATAATAATAATAACGACTTGATTATGTTCAAAATTGCTCACACATAAACACGCAGTTTTGGGGCCCTCGTGTACGGTCTCGAGAAATCAGTGAACCGTTAACGAATATTGCGTTGTACCCAATCCCGATCGAGGCAAATAAGGCTTCGGTGGCCTGATGGTTAAACTATGCTCGGTTGGCAAGTATGCGAGGGGCGGAGGGGTCGCTCGACGGCAGAAACGGCGGAGCGGCAGGGTACGAGGGCTGAGGAATGAAACCCAGCGGGAAAACGTACTGGCGGAGACGTATACGGGGTGAGTTTGTAATTAAAGTTTAATTTCGCACAGTGGAAATTGTCCACGAAGCGCCGCGAGGGCCAGTTGAGAGTATTACGAAGTGACACTGCATATTTTACCCATTACCTAGTACGAACACACACACACACACACACACACACATATATATATATATAGGGCGGAGGGGCAGGGATGGGCGCAGAATGAATAAAAATTGTATACTTATTATTATAACTGTGATATGAATAGGTAAACGTATATTCGAATATTGCTAGCATAAATACATAAATAAATTCATGAATACACACATACATACTGTTGAAGCTTGCATCGTTGGAATGCAACGAAAATCAATATTTCTCGATTCTTTTTAATTCTTTTGGCAGATTTTACCTGCTCAACCACTTTTGAAAACACTTATTTAGTGATCTACAGTATAAAAACATAAAAAAAAATATATTCTATAATAACAAAAATAGGGAAAATAAATTGTAAATAACTTTCGCTGCGTTCCAACCATGCACAAACTTCAACACCATTTTTTACGTTATAATCATTTATATTTCATATTCTTATCAAGGTAGACTTATTGAGACGAATATCAAGTAGAAACATAGGTTAAAACAAAAACATATTACCATTTCGGCGTAGCAGAGTATACATTTTTTGCGTAAATATCAAAAAGCGAATTTCTATCAAAAAGTATCCAGAATTAATTCCACTAGTGTATATATAGTAAATTTATACATTATTCCTACGACGTTGAAATTAGCCTTGTCGGAATGGCGACGAAATTGATACTTTTTAAATGCTGAAAAGTTTTTTCGGGTGAGTCAGACTAAAAACATAATTTCATGATCTTGAAGGTTGCATCGTTGGAATGTAACGAAAATGAATTATTGTGAATTGATAACATTTATTTTTTGCCAAATTAGACTATAAAAATCACTGGAATACTTTTACGTATTCTCATCAGAGATTTAGTACCACCATTGGCAAGAAAAAAGTTTTTGCTGGTTCAAAAAAAAAACAACAAACTAAAAAATGGGAACAAAGCTTGTTGTATTCCAATGGTGCAAATTCCAACGTTTCTTCGTATTCTTATCAGAAATCCACGAACTTGACGCTCCGTATGTACACTATATTTTTCGAGACTGTGTAAACTGGGTCTTTCAGTGAACATTTGACGTTCAAATTTGCATCGTTGGAACGTAGTGATCATTTTTTGGTTATTTTTCATTTCTTTATGCTTATCCATATCCAAAGCTTGTTTTGCGAATTAAAGTCGTTAATCTCTAATAAAAATACGTAAAAACGCTCGAGTGATTTTCAGAGCCTAGATCGGCAAAAAAAAGATATAACCATTCGAATGAATTAATTTTCGTTGCGTCCCAACGGTGCAAACTTTGACATCATTGTTATATAGCATTATCAATTATGGAGTTATATAGCATTATCAATTATGGAATTCTATGTAACATGCTTGTATGTGTTCCTAATGTGTGGGTATGCGCGTGTGTGTGTTTGTGCGCGCGTCACGAAGCAAAGCGTTGATACCATTACTGCGCGGCAATAACCATTAACGCGTAAAGTACTTTGATATTCCATTGGGGATCCGCGCTATCTTTCCCAATGACCGTACATATAGATAACACAAACGCATCCATGTCACCGTGGTTATCCGTTATTTACCATGGGACCGTATTTCCGTAGAGAATTTCTTCCACGCTTTTTTTTTGTTTCTTTCGTAATTCTCGTTCGGTCGCTCCCCCCCCCCCTCTCGCCCTCTCTGTCGCTCTCTGTCACACACAGACTCACTGCTTGCTGCTCTTCGATTCTTTTTCTTCGTCAGCCTGCTACTCTTTTTCTTCCTGTTTTTTTGTCGATGCCACCCAGTAGGACGGATTTCTTATCGAAAGGGACGTGCGTGTCAAGGGTCTCGAGACACATACTTTTGGTCGTAATTGTATTCTCTGATGGTGCCGGCGCACGCGCGTTCCATCTCTCTCTCGCTTCCACATAGTCTCATCGTACATCGGAAATTCCTATTGTATATGGTCATTATTGTTTCACTACACCAGGGCGGTTTTTATTTCACCACTACATTATTTCTGCCATTATCGTTGTGAATTATTATCTTTTTCATTATCACGATTCTTACTTTATTATTCTTCTCTGCAATTATTACGATCATAATAATTCTTGTAAGCTTATTATCATTGTTGCCAAAATTGTGCCATCTTATTATTAGGTGTCTCAAAAATTATGGTCTCGATGTTTGAATCTTTGGAATGCAATGAAAATTCTTTTTTGTATCTTTATTTCCTCATTTGTATCACTTCACACTATCTTTTGTCGCAGATTGAAATGGTAGGTTACAAAATAAGCGAATTAAAGGACAATTGAGGGATTTTCGTAACGAATATACGGCGAGAGAAATTCGAGCACTCGAAATATAATAATTATTGTTGCGTTTCAACGATGCAAACTTCAATCTCATCGAAAATTCCAGTTCGAAACTATATTCAATCGGATTAACTTCAATTCAATAGAATGCAATAAAAATGAAATGAAAATTTTAATAAAGTGAAAATGAATTAAAAAAACAAAAAGCGAACACATTTTTCCGGGCGAACAAGCTCTCCCTCACGCTATCAAACGAATATGCGAAATTTTAAATAATTCATATCTCTGCGCAAGCGTGAATCTTTTATTGGTTTTCCTTTTCACCGGCAATAACGCGCGATTTTACAAATTTTCGTTTGTTAATAAATGACGGAAGCGCAACCGGGTCCGTTGAATTCAGAGAGGGACAGCGCCATGTCAGTTAACCATTAATTCCATAAATACGTGTGCGTGTGTGTGTGTATGCATTTCTTCTTTCGAGAGAAACAGCGCCGTGTACATTAATTATTAATTATAATCCATATACGTATGTGCGTGTGTATTTAAAATTCCGTGCTGAATAGCCGTGACCGTTTTTATTCGTTATTTCAAAAATATAATCAAACGCCATGAAAAAAAAATTACGCCCCACTCGTTACAAATTGTTGCTCCCGTTATTTTCTTTTAACGTTTTTCATTTTTATTTTATTTTGTCCTCCATTCCTTCACAGTTCGTTGCTTCGTATTTTCGTAATTTCGTTTGCGCGCCGCGTATATACAATTGTCTCGCCCGAATTTGGCCAAACGGAAGAACATAGCGTTGGCGGCGAGAGTCGGCTGCAAATATTTTTATCTCGATGACACGGCGTAACGAGCCGAGAGCACAAGCGTATTCGCGATTTGAGGTAGCTGGCTCTTCCGTCTCGCCCCCCAACAGTTTTAAACTTCCCAACGGGACGAGTGTCGCGATTTACGGGGGAGGGGGGGGGGGGCAAAAATATGAATATTATGTATACTAATCGCGTATTCTTCGTTGCAGTCTCTTACGACGAGCAATTAAATTGTTGCGCAAAAAATGTCTCTCAATCGCGCACGGCTTTTTTTTGCTCCCATGAGTGTTTTTCCCGTTGTCCACCACTCGCCGTTCTTCCTTCGATACCGTTATATACACGGTCACGTGATTTTTCGCCATCGCGATGAAGTGAAAATGTCCCGGGCAATTATAGTCATATATATACGGACGCGTATATATTTAAATGTGCACGGGGTAGAGTGTAGAGAGGCATAGGAGGCTCTGTACTACGCACGTGTCCGCCCTAATTAGCTCTCTGCAAACTGGAAAAACGTCTACGTACCTATCTACCTCGGCCGTAGGTACCGGTGGCCCGAGGCGAAATTACCGTGCGCATAGAATAGGGTACGGGACCGGCTACGGTTCTACAACATGACACGTATACGTACGTACATATTTATTTATTTATGCATGTGTAAATGTACGTATGTGCGTATGTATTTATACGGGAAGAGATGATTCCGAAGCCATTTGACTTTGAGGATTTCGCAGTATTGTCCCCATACTCAACATTATGTACATCTCAATGTCGTGAAAATCGTCACTGAAGGTGATTTTTAATCACCTTACGAATGAGCCTTATCAAGTTGAGCATGTCCATATAAAAGTCATTTCAAAAGCCTTATGGTATTGAAGTTTGCATGGTTAGAACGCAACGAGAGTTCTTTTTTACATTTTGTTCATGGTTCTCGAAGTTTACATCGATGTCAGTGAAGTTAGCAGAGCATTTGCCAGCAGATCAAAATTCAGTGAGAGTTCTCTTCGCATGCAGTTCTATAGTTCCTCAGTTTTAAGCAATTCTTCTGGTGATTTTACAAAAAAAAAAAGCAACGTAATTGTTTTTGGTGTAACGTCCTATAGAAATATGCTCATGGCTCGTGAGGCGTGAGTTCTGGGGGACATTTGTGTTAGATATTATAGTTTAGGTATTGGTTGATGTATTTGAGAATATTTCTGGCTTCCAGCTATTTTCAAATAATTATTAAAAATGATATTTAATATTACTCATAATAATTGTACTTAACATTATACTTGATATAATTATGAAAATTATTATAAATATTTTTACTTTCTCATTTATACTATTCCATAAAATCTTTTCGTTTGCAGATTAAAATTCTAGATCTGTAAATAAGCGACGTAAAAAGTGATTGAGGGATTTTCGTAACGAAGTCTTTGCCAGAAGAAATTCGAGCAACTGCAAAATAATAATTGTTATCGCATTTTCGACGATGCAAACTTTTCGATCTCACAAATGAACACGATACGGAAGTCTGCACCACTAGAGCGCAACGAAAATTTCGAAGCTCAATTTCTTGTTTTGTTTTTTTTTTTATTTTCGACAAATTCGTGTCACGAAAATAGCTCAAACGGTTTTCAGGATCCTCATTAGAGAGTCTGTAGCTCAACTTTGCATGATGAGATTTTGGACGACGATGAAAATGAACAAAATGAAATAATAAAAAAGATATTTCGGTGCGTTCCAACGATGCAAAGTTCAACAGCGTATATCAACGAATAGTTTTGAAAACTTTTTACGTATCGTCCCAATAGCAACCAGATGTTCTCATAGCCAACAATTTTATAAATACAATAGGTTTAAAATGTTCTTCCACGACATATGAATATATATTGCTTCTCGGTATATAGCCCAAATCCCACGAGGGGTTAGCCTTGCGTTTTTTGTCCCTTTTTTTTCATTCGTATTTCAAGGAGACAACACAACGAGCTAGCGACGAACGGAGTAAAAAAAAAGGAAGAAAAGAGAAAATTCGTGCGTGTAATCGCACAATTGACGTATGGACAATGCCAATCTGACGGGACGATGAGTTTGTGTCAACATACGGTGAACGAAGTTCATTTCGATGACGAATCGCCGCGTGGATTTCGAGTCAACCCGAGGGACAAGCAGGGAGCCTTTTTTCCATCTGTTTCTCTCTCTACTCTTTCTCTCCCTTACTTTCTTTCTCTTCTAAAACATCGGCGCGCTTTCGGAGGAGGGAAAGGGCGCGGCTCTCGGAGTTGAGTAGACTCTGCGGGACTAGGCAAGGCGGGTGGGGGGCGGTGAGGCGAGAAAATGAATCAACTAGGTGTGCGCGCTGCAACGTTTATGATGCCGCATTACCAATACAACGAGCTTTCGGATGCTTGACGCTACATCTCACATGTATGGATATACGTTTGTACTTGTACGCCGGCCAACGCGTTATCCATGTGTGTATGTACTTCGCTCGCTGGCTCTCCCCGACAGTTTCCTCTTTCTCTATCCCGTATCACTTTTCAAAGGGGTCGAGCGAGCGTTACGGAAGCGCCCTGCTGGCCAAACGCTTTGGCCGCTCGCAGCACGACGGAGAGAGCGAGAGAGAGAGAGAGAGAGAGAGAGAGAGAGAGAGAGAGAGAGAGAGAGAGAGAGAGAGAGAGAGAGAGAGAATACACGGTATATAGTATATCGCGAAGAGTCGAGGGCGCAGGCTCGTTACCACTCTCGCCTTCCTCTTTCCCTCCCCATCCCCAACCGTCCCTCCTCATCCCCGCGAACTTCAATTTTTATTCTTTGCCTGCAACCCTTTCGCGAGCCCTGAGAGGAGCAGCGTCCGCAAGGAACTCCGTACGCACGACGGCTTTAGTAGCCGAGTGGTACGTATATGCGGCACTCGACCATCGGAGAGAATTGAAATTTGTCTCATTCTCCTGGGAACAGTTCAAACAGCAAAAATCGACTAAGAGAGGTAAGGGTGAGTTTCTTTCTCTTCGTTGATCTCGCTTCGTTGATCAATTGGGCGAAAAATATTCGTCGGACCCTGAAGAAAATTCGGAAGTAAGTTTTAGACCCCAAACACACACACACACACACACACACACATACACACACACACACACACACACACACACACACACACACACACACATATGTAGATGATTTTTTGTGCATACACACGCACCACACACCCAAAAATTCATATACATATTCACACACCCACCCAGCGCGCCTACCGTGAACAACAATATATCGGTTAGGCCGACTCGCCGGCCCCCTTCCTTTGCTATACTCCACACAACTTGACTATGATACACTGTAATGCGCGCTCTTGAGCGGTAGACGGGGTTCTCTCGGCAGAACCGACAGGCACTGCCGGTAGAACATTTTTGGTGAAGTTAACGTGGCAACGTTGGATAGTCGCTCGCTTCTCTCTCTCTCTCTCTCTCTCTCTCTCTCTCTCTCTTTCCTCCCCCCTCCGTCGCTCTCTCACTCTCTCACTCCCGCTCGGTGGATTCTTCTCCTGGCAAAGAGAGCACCACTGACTGAGAGCCTTCTTCGATTCCTTCGACGACGTGGTGAACGACGACGACCCTGGGCCGCCGCGGCCGCGCATCTTTCCTTCTTCGTGCCGGGAAAGGAAGAGAGAGAAAGATAGAACGAGCGAAAGAGGGAAGGGGGCGCGAAGAGTCAAGAGATACCCAAGAGCACACAGTGCGTGCTCGAGAGAGGGGGGGGGGCACCTTCACTTGACCGGAACAGTCTTGTGCCGCTCTCGTCTCCCTTCACCCGCCAAGCGCAACACTGCTAGCCCTTATTCAGTTTCACGTTAAGAGCCCAGACGACTCCTGTGTGTGTGTGTGTGTGTGTGTGTGTGTGTGTGTGTGTGTGTGTGTGTGTGTGTGTGTGTGTGCGTGCGTGCGTGTGCGTGTGCGTGTGCGTGTGCGTGTGCGTGTGCGTGTGCGTGTGCGTGTGCGTGTGTGTGTGTGTGTGTGTGTGTGTGTGTGTGCGTGCGTGCGTGCGTGCGTGCGTGCGTGCGTGTGTGTGTGTGTGTGTGTGTGTGTGTGTGTGTGTGTGTGTGTGTGTGTGTGTGTGTGTGGGAAAAGGTGATGGTAAGGAGGCATGCATTAGTCGGTGCCCAGATGTGCATGCGAAGGCCCCTTGTGGCCCTATTTCAGTGTGTGTGGCTCGGAGCAATTGGATGCACCTTCCTGACCATTCCCATGTACATTGAATATGTGTGTGTCTGTTGTGTGTTTGCATGTCAGCGTATTGCCAAGCACATCGGATCTCATGCGAGTAAGCAAGCCCTGAGAGCTTTCTTACTCCTCCACCCCTTCGGCGCCCTTTTGCTCCGACAATTCCGTCTTCTTATTTCGCGTATGTGTGGCCTCGACAACATACCTGCAGTTTCATCCCCTAAGGATACATATGTGCCTGTATATATTGAAATATCTTTATTGTAAGATGAAAAAAAAAAAACGGGAACGTCTTTTACCGAGGGAGCAGAAGCATTTAGAATTACGCCAGATTGAGATGGGACTGAAGTTCGCATTGTTGTTGACCGATGAAAACGATTTTTTTCCGCTTCCTCAAAATTCTGTTGACAAATTTTAGTTATACAAACGAGTCGATCATTTACGACGTTGAAGTTTGCATCGTTGGAATGTAACGAAGTATTTTCTTTTTCAGACGCACTCATTTTATTTTGCCGATTTAGGCTGTCGATATTACTCGAACGTTTTTACTAATTCTTATCGGAGATTTACGACCTCGCTTTGCAAAAAAGGCTTTCGATAATGACAAAAGTAAAGAAAGGAAAAATGACGAAAAACAATCGTCAACGTCGCAATCGTTATTCAAGATGCTTCTTCGGACATTTACGATCGGAATCTACGGACAAATATTTCTTGGAGTAATAAGAATGAGGGATTTGTTTTCTTTTTGCATCCCAACAATGCAAACTTCAACACGAGGTGTAAAGTCTCAATTTTTACGGCAGCCACACTTTTCTCGGGTAGATGCTTTCTTCCCAAGTTCTGCTTAATTTTGAAATTTTTCTTCACGAGTTATAAGCCCGCTGGTCGCTCGAAATTAACACACGACGCGCTTTATTCAATCGTCGAAACTTTTAACGATTTTTCGGAGTGCTTTGCAGAAATGTATCCGCCTGTTTGTGTGATCGCGAAGAGGGCGTAGCTAGACTGCGAGAGGGACAACACTACCGTAGAGCAAGCACACAGGAGGACGTCGACGACATCGATCGCCGTTGGTGTCGACCAGAGAGGCGACGCGAGAGAAACGCCGAGTTCTGGCGTTTTACGAGGCTTTCACGAGGAATCCGGAAGGAGCTCGAAAGAGCCGGGGACAGAGTTGGATATATAGCAAAATGCTTGTACGTATGTGTGTGTATTCTGTGAGAACGTACACACATAACAGTCTCGGCCTTTCTATAATGCACCGGGTGCTCGGAACAGAAGGAGAGAGAGAGAGAGAGAGAGAGAGAGAGAGAGAGAGAGAGAGAGAGAATGAATGGGGGTGAGAGTAAGCGTTTTATATATACATGCACGTGGAGATAGCCAACAGTGCATTTTCATCGCAATGCCCCTCGCAATATACACGCTAAAGCCCGCGACATGAATTCTGCACGAAATACACACGTATCGAAGGTCGGCCTAACGAAGAAAAGGACTCAAGTCGCGATACCATGCCTTATCCCTCTCTCTCACTCACTCTCTGCCTCTGCTTGCTTGCTTTTAGGTATTGAAAGGCCGAAGATTCTCGCTGTGCCGCCACTACGTACCACATTTCCGCGAGGAAAAGGCAAGAGAGAGAGAGAGAGAGAGAGAGAGAGAGAGAGAGAGAGAGAGAGAGAGAGAGACGTATAAGCAGGATATTGGCCCATGTTTCTCTCTACCGAGAGCTACCACCTTTTCACTCGCAACCCTTCTTTCTCTCCTCATGCCCGTCTGTTCGCACCTCCTAGCCCCACTCCACACTTTCGTGTCCTCTCGGCAACCGATCCTAAACGATTTATCGTATACCGTCAGTCGTATATAAAGTGTGTGTGTGTGTGTGTGCAAAACACCTCTCGGATTCTCACGCTATAACTTCGGTACCCTCACTCTGCCCTCTGAACTGCCCGGAACAACTGTTTGTCGAGAGTTAAGAAAACTGGGGATATGCATGTACAGACGGATACATACGACGAAGTATCGACTCCGAGCACCTGGGCGGGGGCACTCAGTAGCTCAATGTTGTCCTCATACGCGATACTGCGCAAAGCCAAGTGGATTGACAATCAACTTTCGATTAATGATGCAAGTATATATTGTAAAATCTGCCAGAAGCAATTGAAGGAATTCAGAAATATTAATTTTCATTGCATTCCAAGGATGCAAACTTCAACCTTATCAGTTAATTTTTTTTTTCTTCGAAAATTACAAAATAAACAACAATTATTGTTTTGCAAAGCGAGTCTTCGCGTTCTTAATTTTGTTTACGGAAAGCAAAAATTGAAGAAAAACAAATGAACTCGTCCAAAGGAGGATTCGAAGCCGCGCTCAATGCGGCTTGCACGTTACGCGCGTGAGCAAGTAGGTACTGTCACATCCGGAAGGGATGAGAGCATAAAACTTCCGTTTCCCTCTTTCTTGCCTACGCCAAGCGCAATAGCACGGGATGAGGGTAAAAAGGAGAATGTGTGGAACGGGTGTTCTAGGTCTCGAGTGCCTGGATGGTCAAGAGTTATATGAGTGATTGCGACAGATGTAGTTACCGTTTACAAATTTTCGTTTATTACCTAGTGCCGTCCACTTGGCCGGTCGGAAACATGGGCAGAGTACAGTTCGGCGGATTAAGAAAATGATACAAAAAATGGTGCAGTTAGCTTACGTTTGCTGAATGACGGTCCTTCGGACTTGGGTGAAAGGGCCTTCGCTCTCGGCCTGTTACGCTCGCTTGTACAATGTCGGTCGATGGGCCGCACACACGCTGTGTTTACAATGGTGCCGCAGATGGGTCAGAGGGTCACTTTCGTGAGTGTGAAGAGCGCGGAGAAGATTCACAATACTTTTCGAAGTAAATAGATATGCAAATGGATGCTCGAAAAACAGAGTTGGATTGTTAAACGCGGAACAGAGGTACGAATCGCGATACAAGGTTGGAATCGATAGAAGAGATCTTTCTGGTTCGGATGATGAAGTTGAACTGATTTTTCTTTAATCCTCTGGACCTTCCTGCTCCAGATTTCCCTTCTTGGGTGGAGTAGGAGAAAAAGGGGGTTTTCGTTTTTGACTCTCTTTTAACCAATCGGAGCGGTCGACGTGGGAGACGGTTCTTTGTATCTCGGAGTCTGGGCGCATGAAATTAATTACAAATAGACCAATCGGAACGAAGCTATTCCGAGCGAGTTTTCGTGGAAAAAGCGCATGGGATCGTGTTTGTTTATCTAAAGTCTAGGGCCCGGCGCCGAGTTGCCCCGCGATAGTGCAGCTGCTATGCGCCTCATAGCCCTTCCATGTGCATTTCATTTTCGTCGCGCCCCGGTTTTATGACCGAGTCGAGTGGACTTTTCCGGCGGTCTTCGTCTAGCCTTGGTTCCCACACGGATTTAAGAATCGGAGCTACGCTATGCCTTCGCCGGCGGGTGAACTCTGGGTTATCTGGCTTGCAGTATATTTTTTGTTTTACGACTTTTCCGAGAAAGCGTGCCTAAAACTATGTTCTCGTTGAATTCGAGTGGGTAAGGAGGGTCGTACGAAAGTACGCCCGACGCTCGCTTATTATATACAGGAACGTGTCGAAAAATGTGAATGCCATATTCGTTTAATGGTTATTCACGATTTCCATGGGAAATCGCTCAGGCCAGCGTTCTCGCCGGGTTTCAACAAAGTAGGAGAGAGAAAACGTAATATTTTTATGCGCTTTGCTCGCGACGTTACAGTACTGTGTCATTTTTCACTACTTTGACTTTGAACGCGAATATCCGGGCCAATTTTTCTCGCGCGACATTTAAAAGAAAAAGCGTTTCCCTTGCCATGACACACCCTATATGCTCACCAAGGGAACTCCAATAGTTCCGAATCAACCTGTATGGATATGTGTGTGTGTGTGTGTGTGCGTGTGGCAGTAAAATGTTCACGTTGGACAAGTTGAACCGCGATCCGCGACGTCAAACGAGAGAAATCGAGCGGGATTTCGACGTACGTATTTTTACTCGAGGGAGGATGCGCTCATGCGAGTTATTTTTTTTCGACCACCCCCCCCCCCCCCCGCCATATTTCGGTACTGCAACGTAATAAAGATCGAACGATGGCGCTTAGGTTCGACCGAGTGAAATAATTGCGAAGAATTCGACGCTAAATAAGAGCCTGACATTTTTCAAATGAAACATTTTTGCACGTTTTTTTTTCTTTTTTGCAAATGTCAAATGATCATAATTATTATACCACTCGATCGTGACGAGAAAGACAAAAGGCACAGCGAAATTGTGACGATGCATATTTGACAATAAAAATTATATGTAGATGTCAAAAATAAAAATAAAACGACAAGGGGAGGGTGTGGGTGGTGAAGTACGACGAGACACAGAGAGACACTATTCGACCTTCCCCCCCCCCCCCCCGGCCTCGACCATGAGAGAAACAAAAACCACAAAAAAAACCGAACTCACGTGAAAGAACAGATCGGAGAACGTCCGTCAAAGCTCCGAGACGGCCGAGACTCGTCCACGCGGCTACTCAGATCGTGTGGCTTTACTGACCGGTGTATACGAGCGCGATCTTCCTCTCTATTTCCCTCTGTCTTTCTCTTTGCTCCCTCACTCCCCCGTTCTCGGTCACTTTAAAACAAGAGTATGCGAACCACGTGAATTAAATACGTAATACAGCCGAGCATCGAGCGTGTCGCGCATGCTGATTGGGAGCACACGTTTACGTGCGCCGGCCGGCCACTTGAAATTCCTCGGGACTGCTGATCCTCTACACACACACACACACACACACACACACACACACACACACACACACACACACACACACACACACACACACACACACACATATCCGCGGGCTGCAGTGGACATCAGAGTGCACATATGTTCTCGGATGCTCGGTATTTATACACAACAGTGTGCCCATATACCATATGTTTACTTACAAAATAGATATAAATACATTTAATACAATAAAGTATTTATTTTATCTATATTTTTACTATATAATTTTTTTTAATATTTATTATTGATTCATAAAAAAACTTATTTCTTATAATGTATATATATATATATATATAAATTGATCATTAATTTCTTGAATTATGAAAACTTATTCTCATAATTCTTATAAAAAATATATTCGTATAATATTTGTACTACGCACATTTTTTAAATGTATTATTCATTCATTTCTTTAAGTGCTTTTATTTTTATAAAAATATATATTAAATGTATGATTTATTTATTATTCAGTCGCTTATTTTTTTAAATTTTATTTACTTTACAAATATATACTTTTACAAGTCCGCTGCGCACGCCGTGCACGCTATTTACGAAAATATGTTTACCGCCCAAGACTATTTTTTTTTCACTTCCAACCCCCCAATTAGGGTGGATGCTAAGTCCACCAATTTTCCAAACGTTTTGTATTG